>JANTPZ010002691.1:0-21048 GCA_025593235.1 Vachellia pachyceras
ATTGCCATCCTTTGGTTACTGCTTAATTTCATGGTTGGCATTTACAATGTCATCAAATGGAATCCAAGAGTGTATCAGGCTCTATCTCCATATTATATTTATAGATTCTTTCAGGTTACAGGAAAAGATGGTTGGGCTAATCTTGGAGGAGCATTTTTGTGTGTTACAGGTCAGTGCATCTTCTGATGCTCTAAAGCAGCTTAACCTTTATACTTGCCAAATTCATTGTGTGGTCTCTTGGATAACCTCAGGGACTGAAGCTATGTTTGCAGACCTGGGATACTATGGGCAAGCACCTATAAGGGTATGTAGCGGCAATAATTGTTTGACTTTCAACTCAATAACTACCCTATAGGTGGCATTGATCAGTCCATGAGTGCGTATTCTACATAGTACAACCCAGTAATATTCAATTTATTTGCTGCTGGGTTTCCATTTCCGGGGTTAGAGTTTTAGAGATATCCTTTCGACCACTATGGTCAGTGTGGCCTTAATTGTAATTTGTTTTTCTTTTATGTTTTTACTTAACAAAATAAATCCATCTGAGAGATGAATGAATTGGTGATGCACACTAATTTATATTCCACTGAGATACAGCAATGTCGAAGTTTAACATACATCTTAAAGTAGATAATGCTCAGATATAATCGAAGTCTGCTAAACTATAATAAAGCAGTGGAGGGATTGAACAGTAAGATCGTGTGTGAATGATAATGGCCTTGTTTGGCAACAAGATGCTTATATTCATAAGCACGTTCAACAGTGTTTTTCCGCAAAACAAAACAATCTCCTCCACATATTTGCCTCGACTTGCGTGAATAAGCCCATAAGTACTTCTCCACCGCTTTGCCAAATGGACCTAATATCTTGTCTGTACTATGACAAACTCTTAGGCTATAGTAGAAGTTGTAAAATAAATCGTTCATGAAGTTTACTCAATGATGAGTTTATGATGCATACTTTTGCTTTAGCTATGATTCTTGGCACTACAAATACAAGCCTTGAGTGCTTGTTTCCTCGTTAAACATGCTATAGAAATTATCAGATTGCTTCTTTTGAAATCTTTGTTGCTATTATGTACTTTAAAGCCTCTTTTCCATGCAGGTTGCATTTTGTTGTGTTATTTATCCATGTCTAGTTATTCAATACATGGGGCAGGCTGCATTTCTTTCCAAGAATTTATCTGCAGTGCGTATAAGCTTTTATGCTTCCATTCCAGGTCAGAGAATTAAATTGCTAATATTAAATGAGGTCTGATATACCATCCTATAAAATCCTAAAATGCATACATAAAGTTGTTTACATTTAAATAGACTAACGTCTGGCAGATGCTACTATCTGAACAGGCCATAACATTGTCATGGTGATTGTCACAGTCAAATGTCCAATTCAAGAATTAGTATTAGGTCACAGTTAAATGTCCAGTTCAAGAATTAGTATTAGCCCCAGCTGCTTGGTATGGATCATTTAGGAACCTGTCTAGAGACCCCCAAAAATACAGAATAGGTTAGAGGAAAAAAACTTGAAAAAACAGAAAATATGATCAGCTAAAACCTTACAAGAACTTTTTTTCAGTTAATGATTTTAGCTTACTTGCAATTGAGGCAGATTAGTTGAGCTAGCAACAGTATCATGCAAAAGTAGATTCAGTCCTTACTACAATTTTTGGTCTCTTTAATCTTTATATCTTCTGACAAGAATGCATGTCATGTATTAGTTCTTAAGGCTTATTCCTCTACAACTTTGATAATGTATTTCAGCTTTTGTTGTTTTGTAGATGTCCTTTTTTGGCCAGTATTTGTGGTGGCTGTTTTGGCAGCAACGGTTGCGAGTCAGGCTGTCATCTCTACGGCATTCTCAATTGTCAAACAATGCCATGCATTTGATTGTTTCCCTCGTGTTAAGTTCGTTCATTCTAGACGGTGGATCCAAGGGCAGACATACATACCAGAGATAAATTGGATTCTAATGATTATCAGCCTGGCTGTGACTATTGGTTTTGGAGATCCAATCCACATAGGATTTGCTTATGGTACGTTACGTTGAAACAACCCACAAAGTCCTGATTAACTTTTTGTGCATATTTCATTGTACTTGTTATGATTTTGAAATTGGATTTTGTGCGTGGAGTTTATAGTATTGATGTGATAGACAGACAACTAGGGCAAATGTTAATTCAAGGAAGTTTCTTAAGGTTTCCTATATCACTTTGGATGCATCCGGAGGAATGGCAGAGTTCATTAGTAATTTTTTATGCTCCTATTGTTTTTGAATGTATAATATATAAAAGCCTGCCCATCCACCAAGTTTCTTCTGATAAATCAGCTTGTGGTTCTTTGGAAGTTTAGGAACTCACCAGTCAGGATTGGAAGTTAGGCTTGCTTATGCATTTAAATCACATCCTATTGCAATTTCTGAATTTATATTTGTATCACTAATTCGGTATAAAAATTGTCTTTCATCCTGGTATCTGCATTCTACCCTCTGCATTTGATTCACCAACACCAACTATTGGACTTATCACACCAGCTCCTCGACATATTGAGGGTATTTACGAGCAACATTGTCACTTCAATTTTCTAGCATGAATGACTAATTTCTGGGGCATTCTGATTTCCAGTTTATTTTATGTTTGGAAATACACCAACCTAGTCGTAGTTACTTTATAATTTATTACTCGCTTTATACTTTTCTGCTGATTGCTGAAATGAATGTCTGTATTGCAGGGATTGCTTGTCTAATTGTCACATATGTGACCACATGGTTGACGTCACTAGTCATCAGCCTCGTATGGCATCTAAGTATTGTTGCCGCTCTTGCATTTCTTTTTTTCTTTGGTTCAATAGAGGTTCTCTTCCTTTCCTCTTATTGCATGAAAATCCCAAAAGGTGGCTGGGTACCGCTAGTGATCTCTGCAGTTTTCTTTGTGGTTATGTTTGTGTGGCATTATGGTTCTAGGAAAAAGTATTTATTTGACATGCATAACAAAGTTTCCATGAAGTGGATCCTTACACTGGGCCCTAGTCTTGGGATTGTTAGGGTCCCAGGAATGGGCCTTATCTACACTGAATTAGCTGCTGGAATACCAGCGACTTTCACCCACTTCTTGACCAATTTGCCAGCTTTTTACCAAGTGGTTGTTTTTGTTTGTGTTAAGACTGTACCTGTACCTAGTGTACCACACAAGGAACGTTACCTCATTGGCCGAATTGGTCCCAAATCTTACCGAATGTACCGGTGCATTGTTCGAAATGGTTATAAAGATATTTGCAACTATGAAGCTGATTTTGAGAATGACCTAGTGCTTAGCATAGCAGAATTCATCCAACTAGAAGCAGAAGGTGGTTCTAGAAACCTAGACGGTTCTGTGGATGGCCGGATGGCGGTGGTTAAGACATCTGGAAAGTTTGGGAAAAGATTGTTAATGTCAGAATCTGCTATTGCTGAAGAAGGCGGTAATTTGAGTCTTTCTGAAACCTTGACGGTAAGCAGCAGCAAGTCACCCACGCTGAAGAGGTTGCAGGCCATGTACGAACAGGAATCTCCTGAACTCAGCAATAGGAAACGGATCCGATTTGAGTTGCTAAATACAATATATAAAGATCCACGTGTGAAGGAGGAGCTTCTGGAGCTTGTAGAAGCCAAGCGTGCAGGTGCAGCATATGTAATAAGTCACTCTCACGTAAAGGCCAAGTGGAACTCATCATTCATAAAAAGGTTTGCCATCAACCTTTACTCTTTCCTACGTAAGAATTGTCGGGCCCCTGCTGTAAGCTTGAACATTCCTCACATTTATCTGATCAAGGTGGGCATGAATTATCATGTCTAAGGCTTTTCGTAGGACTCCGATTATGATATAATGTCGAGTGGATGAATATGCAAACAAGCCAAAATATCTCTAGGCAAGTTTGTTTCTTGTACAGAATCAATACACACCGCATGTTACTCTAGGATTTTTAGCTTGGCGTGTCCAAAGAAATAGTTTGATATCAAAGACGTTTAATCTTGTAAGGTAATGGTGTTTGGTGCGGGGTAATGAACTTTGCCAAATATATACTTTCGCTACCTTGTCCTAGTCTTTGCTTGCCATGTCTCAGTCACTGCTGTTACATAGAATCACATTTGCTGCCACTATACTAGGTTTTCCTTTTCTCCTACGGTTTTCAGTGTGCAGGATTACACTCTGTTTTGCGTCTGTATTTAGAATCAATTTTTTTTCCGAGGGAACTGTTAAGAAATTTATTTGAATTTTTATATTTGTTCATTTTGACTATTGTAAATTTTATTATCTAGTAAAATAATAAACGAAACTTTCCATAATCTCGGATTGCTATATTCTGGTCCCTGTTTGTGTGAATTTTGTTGGCCGGACTGTGTGAAATCTGTTTTAGCTAATTCATGCTCAATAGTTACAAGTTTGTATTTGCTTGGTTAGATATGAAAGGTACGGACTACGGAGCAATATAGATGTTATACCTTGCAAGGCCTCTATTTTTTTTTTAATTACACCTTGCAAATCTTTATGTTAAGATTGGTTTTGTACCTGGTCTCAATTCATAAAATTTTTCAAGATGTTCCCAGTTGAGTGCAAGAGACTATCTTTTAAATGTGTTGAGATGGCTAGATTGCAGGGTCTTTTGGGTTGAGAAACTCAAATTACTCTCTCTATTGCGCAATCTTTGGAAATAAGAATTAAAATGTATGTATCGAAATCTGTTGAGATAATGATTTTATGGATTTTAAGATAAACATATGAGAAGAGTTTTGTCTCGACTCGTATGTAACACGGTTTGGACGTAAAAAAAAGGGAGGATCAAACTATGAGTAGTTTTGTTGATATCCCTCACGCCAATCACCAGTGACCAGGGATCGTAAGAGTAACTTCTTTTTATATATTACACAGTTAAAATAATGCAATTTGTTAAAGCTGTGGGCGTAAAATTCTTTAAAGGGGATAATTACAAAAAATACTGGGTCTCTTTAGGTCGCCTCATAAGAAGAATGATGAGATAATGTTTTTAAGTGAGAAAAAAATAAGGAACTTAAATTTTCTTGGCCATTGATATTGCATCATAGATGAAAAATAATTATCGATATTAAAGTTTTATTGGTGAGAGAAGAACCTGAATTTGAATACCAATATTTTCTATGCATGAAATCTTACATAATACTCTCTATATATAAAAACTTGTCAATTTCTCACTAATATCCCACTAATAAAATTTTTAAATAGTGATTTTTACTTATTTTCCCATATAATTATTCTACAGTAATATTTATTTTCCTTATTTATTATATAGTACATCAATATAACACTCATACACCTAAATTTAGATTAATAATTGTCATTTATTATATCTTATTTTTAGTAAAATATTATACCTTATTTTTTAATACTCGCCATTTTAACGAGTTCATGTTTCAATTTTTAAAGCGTTTTAAAAAATGTTAAAAGTAGTTAAAATAATTATCATGATTGTACTATAATATTTATTCTAAAAATATTCTTGACAAATGAAAAATTACCCAAGTCTTGTTAACGTGAGAATTGAAATTAATTATAGAATAAAACATTTCATAATATGTAACTAAAGTTCTATATTACGCAATTGATATTCCTATGATATGTAACTGAAGTTCTACCATATACAGTAACCTTCAACAAATGTACAATATACAAATGCAATTAAGTTTTCACAATATATAACCGACCTTTTATAATATACGATTGAAATTACACCGTATACAAATAACTTTTCACAAACTTTAAAATCGGTTAGATCTCATCCTAGACAATAGACTATTTATCCCTAATTCTCCCAAGATTAATTTGGTTTTTTTATCAAGAGAGTCACTCTTATTTAACAGAAAATGTGTTTTTTCGCAGTATTTAACAAAGAATGCATTTAAAATCGAAATGTTTAACTAATTATATTAATTTATACTGACTCAATTAAAAATGCTGCTTTGCCAGAAACAGTTAAAAATCTTGTAATAAAAAAGCGTAATTGTCGTTGGCGACGTTGTCATGCGATAAAAATACAAATACTGAACCAGAGTCCAAGCTTTTGCGCAGCCCCGGCCAAATTCCTCGGCCAGATTTAAAATTAACAAAAACCCTTGATGGCAATTGAATTCCTTTTTCGATTTGGGGTTTCAGGAGGAACAGCTTGACTTCAGCTAGCAAATCAGTTATCAGCTTTCAACGACAAACCTCGTTTGATGTAAAGGTTTGGAGATTTTCAGCGTTCGATTCTAATTAGCCTCCATGTTGAGTGCCTCATCCTCTTCCGCCGTCTTCTGTCGCTTCTCTCTTCCACCCTCAACCTCTCAAAATAAGGGCTTCTGCGGACACCAAACCCTCCGTCCTATTTCTCGGCCTTTTCGGATCTTGGAATCTAAGTCACCAAAGAACGTAAGCAATAAGTGGAACTAGTTGAAACATCTTTCCATGTTAGTTTCATCTTTTCTATTCGCTTGTGATTTCTTCTTTGGTTTATGTGACATCGGAAATATTATTATTAATGCCCTTTTACCGCCCGGAAAAAGAGAAGGTCGAAAAGTTCCGGCCATTATAATACTCTGTTCTATTGAGGATCACATTTTTCACGCATCGAATGCAGTAAACAGGAGCATTTAAATTTTGTTCTTTTTTCTTAAAAGAAAAAACAAATCCTTTCTTGAGCAGCAAAGCAATGGAGTGAACCTTAAAAGGTTGTAACTTGTAATACAAATCAGAATTCCAGATATCAGTTTTACTACTTTTATGTACGGATTTCCGGTGAAAATGGTGGCCAAAGTCACTTTTATTCTGCGTACCTAGTGTGGTTTTCATGATGCCTTTTACTTGCAGAAATCGAGTATCTTATGCTTTAGGCACGAACATCATTCTTCAGAACCCCCAAAGCCTGAAGTTATAAGCCATTATCTCCCCGAGGAGTTGGTGCAATCTGAATTTAGTCATTCAAGTGTCACCAAAAGAGACTGGAATTCGAGCCCTCAGAAGGTAACTGTGTTATTTGCCTTTTATATTATGCATTTAATGGTGTGAATGGGTTCTATTGTGCTTTTAAGATTGATATTCATATCACGATATGTGCTAATTGTTGATAGTAAAACTTTGAATCGTATATTGCATCGTGGTACAAAGTGGAATTAAATCCCTCTCTTCAGTTAGTCCAACTCTAAATTGTGACTTATGCTCAATACAAATCAGACGTGCTTCATATGCATTTGCATAGACTCATCCCTTGTAGACAATGAATATACTAAAACAAGTGCATCTATCTGAAATCACATGCTAACGATGCTATCCAATGCATTTCATTTCTTCTTTGAGCATCGTTTGACCCTAAATCTATTTAGGATTATGGAGGTCTAGGTTGATGGTCAGCTCTTCCTCGAATAACAGAACTGTGTCTGATAGGTATTTGCACAGTTCAGTGGAATTTAGTCAATCTGAAGTAGCCGGATATCGAATTCAATGTTGAAAATATAATCCCATAGATATCTTCATACATCATTTTTATACGACAGGGGGGTGAGTGTTTTTTATGTGTGTCCAATTGATAGAAAGATGAACAAATGCATTTCCTATTTGGATGCTGTTGTTTTCCTTGTACAGCATATGGAAAATTCGATTCCCATTTGAGTTTTTCTAGACATAAGGATACATTAATTCACCCCTGGTCAATATATTACCGTTACATTAACATCTTGTTCATGAACAAGAGCTAATATGTAAATACTTGCCTCATCTTATGCTGACCGAAAGGTTTGATTCTGTTTCAGCCTGCTACTACAGTATTGACACTGTTTGGTAAAGAATGGGTTGTACCATGGGCTGCGGGGACCATATTACAAGTACGTATTTTTCCTACTTCAAGCTATACTAGCTGTTGAGTATTAGCATTGCTTAAATTTCGCTATAAAATCCTGTGGAGTTGACATTTATGGTGCTCTTGGTATGATTGGAAGTGAATGAAGTCTAGGAAGTGAGGTGATTTATGATGCATCCTTGATGTTTACTCTATCCCTTAATTTCCTACTCTGTCAATCATGTTGTAGTAGCTAAACGTTCCAAGAATTGTTCATTGATAGTTTAGATTTTGAAAAAATGGCTCAATGATCTTGTCCTTGACCTCACTTGGTAGGCAGATAAGAATTTGGTTCACCAACCTTCCTTGAATCTTGTTTGATGAACTTGCTTTTGTCTGAAGCCCTGATTACTAGACCGGGACTCGGAAAAATATCATTCACACTCAAACAGAACAGATATACAGAATACAGTTTTATGATTTATTTAGAACAATAAATGACATGCACGCCTAGGGTATTTTAAGATGAATTCTATTTATTTCATCACCCGCCATTCTAAAATTGACAGAATACATGGATAGAAAGTGTGAAACCAAGACATCCAACTTATCATTGGACAACTGAATTAGGGATGATGTGACCCAGTGATGTAGATTAGAAGTGTAAGAAAGTAAAATCTTAACATGAGGAGCTAAATTGCAAAACAATGTGTCATGCAGGTTATGCTTCTTTGGACAGCAGCATTTTGGTTTATAGGATCTTGGATGATTCCTTTTGCGGCTCATATAGCTGGTTTCAACAAGGAATCATTAACATTTAGACGACAGGCAGTATTTAGCCTTGTTACTGATGTAACTGAAGGTCTAGCTGGTATAGCAATTCTTCGGCTTTGCCTGTCTCGGTATCGTCCCCTTCCATCTGATTGGTTCAGGTTTAGCCTGAAAGGGAAATGGCAGTTGGATGTCATCTTGGGATGTCTCATGTTTCCCCTCGTCAATCGACTCTCACAGTTCAACCTGGACCTCCTACCGCTATTGCCTTCAACGCCTGTTACTCTTTCAAGTGTTGAGCAATCAATAATGGCAAGAGATCCCGTGGCAATGGGATTATACGCGATAGTGGTGTCAATCTGCGCCCCTGTATGGGAAGAGATAGTTTTCCGTGGTTTTCTTCTCCCATCACTTACCAAATACATGCCCGTGTGGTGTGCAATACTGGTCAGTTCGGTTGCCTTTGCTCTTGCACATTTCAATTTACAGAGGATGCTACCACTTATATTTCTTGGTATGGTGATGGGTGTAATATTCACCCGATCGAGGAATTTATTACCGTCCATGCTCTTGCACAGTCTTTGGAATAGCTTTGTCTTCTTGGACCTCATGAAATAGCTCCCATGAAAGAAAGCCATGGTAGTTTAGCAAGTGGTGAGTGGTGAGCCTCATGTATGTACATGTATCATTTACTCATCGTCTTCCTAAGACTAAGAAGATGAGTGTCAAGGATTCAATCTCTTGGTCCTCCAAGCGCCGGTAAGAGGAACCGTGCGTGATGATTGTACGTTGTTCCATACTGTTGATGAATAGAGGGCACAATGTAAACCTGAAAATGTGAAACGATCCATCCTGGATAACGGGAACGTGTTGTAGGGCTGTTGTTGTACGTGTTTATCCCACTTGATCAATATAAGCAAATTTCATTATCGCCAGCTCCCAATCTTTGCTTTGTGGAATTCAACTCTATTTTACGTGTGATAACCTTCTCTCACATTACATTCCCATGGAGGAAATGTTGTGATGCCCATCATTTCAAAATAGAGCAATATAACTAGAAAATTAAGGAGTGATATCGGACGATTTTTTCGGAAAAATTAATATTTGTAGACCTGGAAATTGATTAAAATGGAATGAACAATTGGCTGCCTGTTCTTGTAGTTTTAGTTTAAGCTCATCTGTTTAATTACCAGTTTTTTAAGTTGAACATGTATTCCATACCATTCCCCAGCGAGCAGCTATGTTGAATTAGGTGTGATTTCATGTCAGAAACCACTAGTGTTCTACATAGAACCAAAATTGTCATTATTATAGTTGTTGGTCAAAATTATGATGCTATTGTTGTTATGAAAAATAAACCTTCGTTATATTATTAACAGGAAAGCATGAATTAGCATTCTTTATATTCCTCTGGCAAAAAAAAAAAAAAGCATTCTTTATATTCCCTTTTAGCGGCATTTTTTATATTCCATCAATTTCTATCATCAAAATTAAACAAGATAATATATAATAATATATACAATCACAAAATAAATTGATTTCTGATCATAAATCATTTCACGCCCCAGGCATGATTTGTTTTCGTCCACAAAATTCAGATTTAGAAAGGTAGAAATTCATTAGCTAGATTATGTACGAATAGCAGCGATGCCCTTACAAAGAGCATTTTTTTAACAACCTAATAACATGCCTCGTCTAATTGCACAAGATCAATTGCATGAATCATTCAATATTATTATGCTCCGTCGACAATTTTTCAAAAAAATATCGTTCACTAAAACACACCCCAATTTTTTTTTTTTTTTTGAGCAAACACACCCCAATATTCTAATAGAAAAGAGTAGACAATAATTTTATAACATGCATATATATCTCATCTTAAAATTGACAATTCAATTGAGTTTAACCACCATGTTTTGGGCCAAAAACAATAGTAGTATTTCCCTAGTTTCTATGTAAAAGTAAAAATCTAACTGAATCCCCTAACCCGCTGCTCAAGAGTCAAACAGATCTACCAAACATACCTTTATAAAGACATTATATGGATCATTAAAACAGACTCGATTTAGAGACGTAGCCACTTTCCTTTTCAAAACATCATTGTAAAAAAATCAATTTTAATCATTATGAAATTAACAGAAGTTAAAGATCACTTGAGACATATAAAGTAGCGTAGCCAGCCCTTTTAAGATGGTGAAAGGGTTAGAATTTAAATGGTATGAAAGGTTCAACCCCACGGGAACCCAAATGAAACGCTGTTAAGCCCATCTTATAAATTCCCGCAGGCCATTATCAAACAAGAATATACCTTAATAAATCAAGGAGTTGTCATGATTCAATTAAAGCTTTAAATGAAATGGAATGCTACGCGTCGACGTACAGAAAACCTCCCTGCCCCCTTTCCCAAGAGGGAAAATCTTCAATATAACATAAGAACGAGACATCCATATAACAGAATTCCAATGACGTCCATGAAAGCAGCTGAAACACAAGCTAGCTTGATCTTTCGCATGTACCAAGGGGGCCTAGAAAAAGATAAACCACAAGATAAGGCTTTGAAAAATAAAGGGTCCAAATACTAACGGGATATTGAAGAGTGCCCAACTGCATCGCGCATTTGTCAGCCGTTTCAGTCCTTCTTTCTGTCTTTCAAAGGTCCCTTGGGAATCTTACTCAAAACCTTGGCATCAAACACTGCATACTGCTTCTTCATCTCCACGGTTGCCTTCTCAGCAAAGGCGTCCACCTGATCTTCATACTTTTCGTAGAGCACGGGAACAGTGTGAAGCAAAACAAAGGCTGTTCCACATATTAGAATATACAAATCAAAATAATATTTCAACTTCCAAAGCAGTAAGTGATGGTCTGTAATATCAACCTAAACGGGAATAGAAAGACTCGTTACCTATATAGAACAACGTCAAGAAGTTGCACCAACTCCCTGCGATAGAGAAAACCCATAGTCCTGCAATTACCTGTCATATAATACAAAAACAGAGTAAAATGCCAGCCGAGAAAGTAAGAAGAAATAAGCACAACTAAATCGTATTTCAGGACACACATCACAACCACCCATAACTCACTGGTAAAAATACAGCAAACAGGGTATCAGAAAGCAATTTATAAAATGCATCCCCATCCCTTTTAACTCATGCATTTCTTGTAAAACCAACACTCCACACAGAAACTCCCTCATTCGGTTTCTTCCCTTCGAACCCCCCAAAAAAAAACTCAGTTTACACTTTGACAACAATATTTTTTATAGGCACGCATGTACTAGCTTGCACCACATTAGTGATATGACTACAAAAATGCAAATTATAAAACGATATCAACATACAGAAAGAAACTTCTTGAGATCTCTTCCTGATGCAGTATCCCTCAAAGTAGCAAACAACCAATTGATCTCTGTTCTAAGAGAAGAAGCAAACTGTAGAACAGGTTCCTCTGGGATGTGAACTTCAGGGATACGCAGTGGAGTCCTGATAAAAATAAATTATTAAACCCACGCATGAAAGGGAATTAAATTTCCTAAAAAATTAAGCATTGTCTAGATACTTTACTTGTTGATAAAAGCTGAGGCATTGGACCACAAGAACAAAATTGCCAGTGCTAGTATTAGGAAGTGGCAGACTAAAGTGAGTAGATGGTATTCAAGCAATTCAAACAGAACCCATATAACCGTTGCAACACCAAGAGCAGAAGCTGATATCTTCTTATTCCTCCATAGCATAACATCTGCCGCTGTTACGTGAACAAGCAAATCAGTAGACAACAGAAAACAAAGCAAAGAACAAAAGAAACACGGGTGGATTGCAAATCTAGGCCCTAAATGTCAAGGATGCCACGTTAATAAATAATATGCACCAAACATTGCGGATCGAGAAACCATAAACGTGGAACATTACCTAGCCCCAAAAACCACGAGTTGAAATCACAGACGAATAACTAATTCGTCCGATATGACATTTTAAAGATGTTTTTTCCTCACAATCAAGACTCTGTGGTTTCGATTATGAAGTATGCACTACGTATCTTGTATAATTTCCAAATAGAACATATCCGGATCGGTATTTCTCATCATTTTAGCACACAAAATCAAGGCGACATTACCTATAATTTGGTTCAATGATGTATATAAACAATTACAAAGGAGAAAAAGGTTTAATTATATCAAATTGTATATTAAGCACAAATCTCATCCCCATTTACAGGAAAATGGAAGCAACTGGGACTGTAGTTATGAGTTGAGTTAAACCAAGCTTGATCACTCGAAAGAGGGCTGGAAAATTCATATTCGGAACTCGATTCGCAGACTAGAGATGAAACAAGGTAGAATCGAAGCATAAGAATAACAGAACTATAGATCAACCGGAAGCCGAAGTTCTATGACAAACAGAAATAACAGTAGAAAATGAAACTCGTACGTTTTCCGCCACCGAGGACCTTGTGAACTGGCTTTTCCCTTCCAAAAAGTCGGAAAATCTTGGATTTGATCGAAGGAGACGGGCTATCCTTCTTCTCATGGTCTGAGTCAGACGAAGCTGAAGAGTGCTGATCATGAATCTTCTCAGATATCTTATCTAACAATGATTCAGACTTTGGTTCCTCGTGTTCTTGATGCTCAGCCATGATTCAAACTACGAGTTCTGGGTTTAGGTGATCGACAAAAACCCTAAGCTGATTTAGAGACACCTCGAAGCAAACTCGAATGCCAAAAATGGCGTGCCATGCTTTTCAGCCTTGAAAAGAGGTGGACGGTAGTGATGAGTGATGACGATGGCATCTGGACCGTCCAAGTGAGCGACCCGAATTCACATGGTTTAGAACAGAGTCCGAAATGTTTTTTCCCCAAATATGAAGGTTCTAGTCTTCATCAAGATGATTTATTGCAATAATTATCAATTGATGTACATAACTAAAAGCATATTTCTTTATCTATATAATAAATTATTTTTTCTACAATTAAATGATAAAAAAATATAATTTTGCATGCTTTGAATGATTAAAAGCTTTATAAGAATTGTAACAAAATGATTGTAAAATAAATCTTGCTATGTGAAAGATAATCTCAAAAACTTAAAAATTCATCCCAGGGTTGAAAATTTTACCTTTCCGGATCATATGGTCGTTGGGCATTAATGAGATAAGGTGACGAACCGACACAAGAGTGCAACTCATTTAAAAAAAAAATTGGTGACATCAAAAGTGAATGGACTTATTTGTGATAACGTTTTAAAAAGTTAGACGCACGTTCAACAGAGTTTTTTGGTAAAAAGAGATAATCTCTTCCGCATATTTATCTCGATTTTCTATCGCGTTCTCAAACGGATTCAATATGTATGATGAAAATGATACGTTACTTTGTAAGCGGACTGGCAACAGCTATTCATGCTTAAGGGAATGCATACAAACATGCGGCCCAATTATTTGTTTGAGGATAAAAATGTTACTTTGCTACATAAAAAGTTAACTTCACCGGCAAGAAATGAGATGGGGAAGTATGGGTAGAAGTACAAGACCCAAGCCCTCCGAATACGGTGGAAAATCCCTTTAACATGATTCAGAACTTGTTTAAACGTGAGTTTAAAAATAATTTTTACAGATTTCGAGATAAAATTTAGATTTTGAAAAATAGTTTTTACAGATTCCGAAGTAAAACCTAGGTTTTAAAAGTGATTTATGTTTGGGAAGTTATTAGCTTTTACGGATTCCGAGGCAAAAAAGTGGATAGAAAAGAGGAAAGTCGGAAAGAGAAAGAAAGAAAAAGTAGGAAAGAGAAAACCTAGGTTTCAAAACCTAGATTTCAAACTGAGGTTTTGCAACCAAAATAGCTTTTGGAAAAAAAATTTGCTTGGATAAAACCTCGGTTTTGAGATAAAAACTAGATCTTGAAACCAAACATAGATTTTAGAATTGGTTGCCAAACAAGCCCTTAATGTTCAACAGCGCTTCATTCATTGTAGAATTTAAAAATAAATGAAACTAAATTATGATTTCATATAGTATACAAGTTTAAAATAGGGATAATTGCAATCAGACCACAAGTCATGTAAATAGTATCTAACAAGTCGCAATGAATTGTCAATGAGGCTATTTTCACTTGTTAACGATGTCATTCATTTTCATTTGTGATTTACAAGTATTTAAAATTTGTCTGATATTTTCTTCTTTATTTAGAAACTAATTGCAATTCTACCTTTAAAATAAAGGGTTATAATATATAAATGACAATTGCGATACTTGTTTGTATTGACATTTGTAAAAGTGATTTTCATTCAAACTGATTTTTGTAAACTGAAATTAGATTAAAAAACAATTAACGTAAATTGATTTATGTTTAAACAGACTTGTCTAAAAAAATGAGTTTGTCGTAAATTGATTTAGAGGATATATTAAAGGTTTGTTTGCCTCCTTTTCCTGAAACTTAGGTTTTACCCCAAAATCTAGGTTTTGTCCAAGCACGAAAATTTTTTAGAAAAGCTATTTTGGTTACAAAATCTTGGTTTGAAACCTAGGTTTTCTTTTTCCTATCCTTTCCTACTTTTTTTCTTCTTCATCTTTCCTATTTCCTACTTTTTTTCCTTCTTCCTCTTTCCTATTTCCTACTTTTCATTTCTTTCTCTTTCTTACCAACTTTTTTATCTCGGAATCCGTAATAACTTCTCAAACATAAATCACTTTTCAAAACCTAATTTTGTCTCGGAATCTGTAAAAGCTATTTTCCAAAATCTATTCTCCAAAAATTGAGGTTTTACCTCGGAATCTGTAAAAGCTATTTTCAAAATAGCTTCCACAAGCCTTAAAAAGGCAATTTCACAATTCAAATATGAAGAAAATCCACAGGTTAAAAAAAAGCTGTTTTAAGGTAACTTTTAGACCCCCAAACAAAATTATTTACCCCTTAAACAATAATGGTAGGCTGGTGATCTTTAAAATGATCCGATGATGATGATGATGATGATGATGATGCCTGCTGCCGTGCAGACGAGAGCTAAATACAAAGAGAGTGGATGGCCAGGCTGAGGCATGGAAGATAAAGATGCCTAGTTCTGTAAACCTACATACCAAAATCCAATTACTACCAGACAATGAGCTAAGAGACGGTGAAAATCAATTGTGCCTATGGCCCAATACAAACTTCAACTAAATGATGAGGAAGAGAACCAAGAAGAAGAAGAAGAGAATACAACCAGAAAAAATTCTCAAAAATAGTAAATTTTGGTTTTGGGTTGAGAAAGAAACCACCAAACCCAACTCCACGTCAACGAATCTGGACTCAATCTTTACACCCTCCCATCAAAGCCTAAAAGGAAATGAGCGACCCCACCACACCACCCAACATGATTCACAGAGAGAGAGAGAGAGAGAGAGAGAGAGGGAGAGAGGGAGGGAGGGAGGGAGGGAGAGATCAGGATCATAATGCCCCAAGGATTGAAGGTGGAAGAGATTGTTTGAACAAAGCACAACTGCGAGATGGAGAAATAATAATGAGGACTGTGGACAAAAGAGCAAGACAAGGCGACACTCCAAGCAGCCAACTAAAGTGTTACCCCCAACCCGTACATGAAAACAAGCGAGGCGTCCAAAATCATGCATCTAATAATTAACTCAATTCCAAGAAAACAAGTCAATAACAAACAAATCAGAATCAAATCAAGGCAGGCTTCCTATCATATGATCCCACCACTACACATTTCTGAGTCGTAAATTTGATACCCCTTAACCGAGTGATTTTTTAAGGTAAGCTCAACGGTTCGTAAAACTAAAATCTCATCGCAAGCCTGTGCTGTGGGAGGCAAACCAGCGGAAATCAGAAGACAGGGATGGTGGGGGAGTAAGTAATAGATTTGGATTACCTCATGCGAGCGAACAATGACGGTGAGAGTGGGAAAATGAGTGGCAATGATGAGAGGCAAGGGGCTGAGTTGCAGAAACATATTATGCAGATGAATGAGGAAGAAGAACAGCCTAAGAGATAAGAATGAGGTTGTTGGGTGGATTGAGAGAAGAGTGTTTGAGGGGCATTTGAACAATGTGAGAGAGATTGGCCGTCCGCTTCAAAAGCGAACATTCAGCGAATATGCCTCTCTCGGCCATCATACTGGACTGCGCTTGAGGCTTGGCAAGTTAGTGGCAACACTCTCTCTGTCTCATCAGAAGTCAAAATTCAGGACACAGTTGTCGCTTGCGCACTGATAGTCATGGACCATTCTCATCCACATCGTTGAATCGATCTATTGGATGGGCTTATGGGCCCCTCATCTAGGCCTCAAGGCCTTCACCACAAAATTACTGCTTTAGCCTTCCAAGCACATCGTCCTTTTTTGGTTTAGGCTTGAGAGGATAAATAAGAAGCTCATCTTCTCCTTGCTAGGAGTGAAATGGTTAAATTGGAACTTAAGTATAAAGCCAAGGAGGGTCACAACAACTCCACAAAAGCTCATGCTACATTCTTTCGAGCCTACCGGGATCAATCTATCTTGTCACAATGCAATTTTTATTCTGGGCAACGAGTTGTTCAATAGGAAGATAATAATGAAAGGCATGTTTTTTATCAACTGGAAGTGGATGGCTCTGTGCTTTTATTAGGAAGAAGTGGATGTGGTGGTATCCTTCAAGGAGGAGATAACTGATGGCTAGATGGTTTTAGCTGCAAACTCACTAATATTCCTCTAGCTATTACAAAAATTATTGTCATTATTTATGGTTTGTAGCTCCGTTGGAATCGCGAATGCAAAAATATCAAAATCTTATGAAGTTAGGATAGCTATATCTAAGAATCCAAATATTGTTTTTCAATATGTTCCAAAAGAAAGAAATATTATACCTGATCATTTAGCCAAAATGACTCATGATTTGATAGAAAACTTTTGCTTCTTTGAATAAACACCGCCATCCTTACCGCAGGTGGTGATTGACGAGGGATATTTACCCTTTTAAATCTTTGTAATGTTTCTAAATTATTAATGGTATTCTAGTTTCTTTTCAAAAAGAAGGGAGGAAAGCTCATGTAGGGAAATGGGATATAGGAATTATGCCTCAGCAAATAACTGGCTCTAATAGGTCCCAAAGTGGTACCAACAAACAACTGAATTGAATCTAGTGAAATAAGTTAATCTCTCACAACATGACAAACCAATACTCAATTTCTTGTTGGGAGATATATCCACACTTGGTGCCTCATAATGTCTTGAACAAGATTATCTCCAATAAAAAGATACATGTACTTTAGAGAGAGAGAGAGAAAGCCATGCCAAGAGCGTTAACATCTAGTGTCTAGTGTCTCACAATGCTACCATTGGCAACATCTAGTACCACATAATGCTTCAAATAGAATAATTCTCAATAAGAGAATACCTCTATTTAGTAAAAAAAAAAGTCATATCAGTGAGATTGGGATAGTCTCACATAAAGATTAGCAACTCACAATGTGACAAATTAAAATTTGAATTTGCATAGAACAAAAGTCATGCCTGGATCATCCTACGACAAGAATCAGGGACTCGTTCCCTCTGCTAGTTCCTGTAGTGGGCAGCGGCATGTAAGAACTGATGACGACCCGTGTTCCCGATTGAATATCTTTTAACGAATACGTGGCATGGTGGAAACTAGGACCGGGAATATGGGTTCAACCCACGGGTTGGACCCATCAACCCGCGAGCTGACACGGGTTCGGGTTGGAGGATTTGCGGCCCATAAAAAGTCGGGCTACACAGGCTCGACTTATACGGGCCTCGGGTTGATGCGGGCTAACCCGTCAGCCCGAGGATTAGCCCGATTTAATTTTTTATTTTTTTATTTTTTTATACGCCTCTGTGCCTTGCCAGTTGCCAGCTTGCCTTCACTTCATTCATCTGTTCATCCGAGATCGAGAGACTCAGACTTCTTCACCACTTCAGTGCCCTAAAATCCCAAATCTACTCTACCATCGTTGGATCGTCCTCCTCTCATCCTCTGACCTCTCCAGCTCTCCTCCTGCTCGCAAGCCGCGGTGGCGACTTCTTCTTCTCTCCCAAAAGCCAGCATTGTCGGCTCGTCTCGTGACTCTCGTCTTCCATTTCCACCGAGCTCGAGCTCTCAGCTGCGCGGCGCCTTGCCTCGTCTTCCAGTAATCCAGTCCGTCGAAGCCCTTTCATCTGTCTCATCATCCGTCAAAGTCGAAGCTTTCAGCGTTGAGGTCACCGACTCGCCGTCGCAGGTTTATTTCATCTTTATATTGATGTTGGTCTGATTTTGAAAAAAGAAACAAATTACACTTATCTTTGATTCTTTGAAAACTGATCTTTGATTCTCTATAAATACAACAAGAATGGCATCCAACAAGTACATGATGTGAACTTCATCATCAGCCACTGCTTGCAGCTAAATTGCAGTATCCTAAAGCTCAATGGTGTGGTTTTTGCAATCTTTCTTTGTTACCTAGACAACTATGCTTTTTTCCTGATTGATGCGGACTTGAGTTTCATCATGTTAAGATTTGAAGTATACATGAGCACCTGAAATCCGAATCATATATGTTATGTTTGGGCTTCGGTACACTACACACTCCAGATACCAAGTTTCTATCCATTAACATTCAACACTTTCTTTAAAATTCAGAGTTTTGCTTTTTGATGGTTTGACGTTTGACTATGCAAGTTGGGGGATTTGCATCTAATTAATTCAGTTGTTAGTTTATTTATTGATTGTTGATAATATATTGAATGGTTTCTGTAGAAATATCGCTTGAATGGGTTACTTGGTGCATTTTGTATTTCTTGCTTGTTTATTACTATGCAGCACAGTAGCAGGTTGAACTCATGGCGGGCTGGCGGGCTCGAGCTGCCAAATTGGCAGCCCGCCAGAAGTCGGGCTGTACAGCCCGACTTCTGCCAGCCCATGGGCTATCACGGGCTGGCCCACAGGGCGCAGGCCAGCCCGTTTTCTAGTACTAGTGGAAACCTCAACTCTCATTTCTTAACTAATGTAAACCTAAAGATTGAAACAAATGGTCAGAGATAATGAATACGTGGCATACGATGGAGCTGCTGTACATGACCATCCCACTTCATGAATCCAGAAAGTTCATTGAGGTGAATAACTTTGAATATTTTGACCGTCATCTTACATTCCGATGGAAGGAGGAAAATTTTAAGGAAAAACTATAATACTCACAAATTAGTGATTATCAAAAAATTCCATAAACGTTGAAAACATATGTGGAAAAAAGGCTTCAAATTTAGGCAAAGATTTAGAAGCCTAACGCCTTCACAATAGAAGAATTATCGGGGTACTCGTTGCTTCAAATGATGATAATGACTCCTTCAAAGGTGATGATAATGAATCCTTAAATATGATAACGATCAGTGGCAACAAAAATGAAGCAAGATAAACTAATACCAGCACGCACATTTATATGGTAATGACCTTATTTGTATTATCTTTACACAAATTAAAATAAAACATTTCTCGCACATTTACTCAAACTGTAAATTAAATTAAAAAATCACATGTCATTAATACAAACGGGTACAATATTATTATTCATTAAAAATATGTACAACTCTTTAATCCTTAGAATAAAAAGTTAACTTTTTTTCAAAATTAAGAAAAGCGAATAAATTAACTTAAAATATTTATATTTATTATGTTTTCACACTAATTTAAACAGACAAGTGCACTTCATGAAATCATAAAACCAAGACTACAATTATAAATAAACGGAAATCTTTGGCAAAAAAAAATAAACGGAAAGTAAAACATGGATGTACAGAAACCCCCTGAACACTTGAATATAACCCCCAAAGAAGACAAGAAATCTATATTACTTGGAACTGGAATGACGGCCACGAGAGCCACTGAAACTGAAAGATACTTCTCCCTTCCACTGTACTAAGAAACCCTTCAAAAATAAAACAGTAAGATAGCGTTTTAACTAATGGCGGGCTCCAAAAGTTAAACAGGGTATAAACCCAACTGCACAAACAATTGCCAGTCACTTCAGTCCTTCTTTCTGTATTTTAGAAGTCCCTTGGGAATCTTGCTCAAAACCTTGGCGTCAAACACCGCATACTGCTTCTTCATCTCCACGGTTGCCTTCTCAGCAAAGGCGTCCACCTGATCTTCATACTTCTCGTAGATCACGGGAACAGTGTGAAGCAAAACAAAAGCTGTTCCATGCTCATCAGATTAAATAAATCAACGTAGCATTTGAAATTTCAAGGCAGTAAGTGATAATCTGTATTCTATAATATAAATAGGAAAACTTCGTTACCTATATAGAACAACGTCAAGAAGTTGCAGCAGCTCCCCACAATAGAGAAAACCCATAATCCTGCAATTACCTAACATACAATACAGAACAGAGTAAGCACGACCAACATTGGTATTCCAGGAAACATGATATTAAGGACCCACAATTCAATGTTAAATGACAGCCAAGTTACAATATAACGTCAAAGAACAGGGTAAATGAGAA
>JANTPZ010002692.1:0-18625 GCA_025593235.1 Vachellia pachyceras
CTTGTAGGTTGGTGCCAAAAGTTCACAAAAAATTGTTTAGATTTTGAAGCAACCACCTTCCATTGAGAGTGTGCTGCTATTAATTGTAATGTGCCTTTATACAGCCTCTATACCTTATTTTTATACTTATAATTACGCTGTTTATCACTCATTCATCATTCCCGATGTTAAAAATAGATGAGGAAGTAATATATTGGTTACTACCTTGCCTTACTCGGGGTTTTAATTTAAGAGTTATATAATTGATTTGTAAATATTAAAAATTAGTTAAATTAGTTATTGGACCTATTTGATGAAAAACTTCTTAACATATGCAATGGTATATATTGTTCATTGTCTAGTTATTGAAACCTCCAGTAATGAGTAGAAAAATGCAATGATATAATGTAAATGATGTAGGCAAAAATAAAAAAAAAATTGGATAAACAGACATTCGCTAAGTCTATATTATATTAAGATCAGTGGTACCATATCACCTCAAAGTTTTTATATCTCATTATATATACACAAAGACTTGATGGAGTATTAGATCAAAATACATGGTGCATTTTGATTAAACATTAATAAGAGAGGTATTTTAAATATTAAAATTGAGAGATAATTAAGAGAGATTTATGAAATGATATAATATCTGTTGGGGAGAGTGTTTAGACTCCCAAATACATGTTTAACAATGTTTTTCTATAAATTAAGATAATTTTTCTTGACATATTCACCTTTTAAATCGTAAAATACTTCTTCATTGTTTTCTCATACAGACTCATAATTCATTTGTAAATTTAAGATAATAATTTTGCAAAATGAAAAGTGTCTAGAATTCAGCAGCACACATGCTGCATCTTGGAGCATTTGACCCTTCCCAACGCGGTTTTGAATTGCGATGCGATCATAGAGTAAAACCTCTTGCAATCCGATAATACTATACATGTACTTTCCTCATGTTTCTTCTCCGGAATCCAATAATGCTATACATGTACTTTCTTCTCCAGCCAATGTTCTCACCGATTCCGTGCCCAGATTCACAATTCTTCAGCCTCACATTCTCTTCTTTCTTGTTTCTTCGCTTGTCGTTCACAGTTTCTTCTTAAGATATCAAATTCAGCAGTTGATTTCGGATTTGTCGCATCAGATATCTTCCTCGTATATCCGCAGCTCGAAGGTACTGTTATTCTGAAGCTCCGTTATCTATTGTAGGCAATATCTCTCTCCTTCTTCGCTCTTCTTGTGCACTCTTGGCTTTGGGTTATGATTGATTTGTTTGGCTCTGGTTACTCATATTTTGTTTGCACCATCCCTTTGCTTCGTTTGACTGCTAGTCATTGGCATTTGGAAGGATTTTACCTGGGTTGTCGCTGAAAAAATTATTTGGCTAGCACTGTATGGGAGCTTTTATAATCTAAATGCCTTGGACTGGTTTTGTCATTCCGTTTGGGTTGAGCAGAAGAAAGCAAATAGAACAGAAAAAAGTCCGAGAATTTGGAATTTTTCTTGAGAAAAAAATAGTTGGAAATTGAAATTCTTTCTGTAAATATCACAGTTCCCTTCTCAAAATTCGTTTCCATTTCAAAATTTTCATTTTTTTTCTTGCCCTTGTTTCACTTGAAGAATAGTATGTACTGTAACATTGTTTTTTAAAGGGCATGAACTGATGTAATTGTATGGAACTAATAAAATTACAAAGAATATGTACATTTAAAAGTTTTGAAGTATGATTAATTGATAAGAGCTATGGGGGGCAAATGTTGGTTTCAACGGAGTAGGGGAAGGAGGGAACTTGGAATCGGCGGGGATCCCCAAAATGGTGTAAGTGAAAACAATCATAAGTTCTTCATGCATATTTGAGATTGTTATTCGAAAGACATGGGTTATTGTCATCATAGAATTTTAAAAGACAATTAATTTGTGAAATGGAACTGACAACATATTTCTACAAATTATTAAATAGTCTCTGCTTATTTTTGAATGAAAAATTGTGCATAATGCCCGATGGGATTACACAGGAACAGGATGATTAGGAATCTGTTTTCTAAAATTTATGCTGCGAGATTAGTTTCATGTCTTTTTTAAATCTTTCATCCATTTATCTTGATTGTATTTTCTATTTTATAGAGGTTTGCATTCATCATCTATGGGTTCTTATTCTGACTTGTTTTCTACAAATTTAAAAGAACAAATACTGAGTCATCTTTTTGCTGCTGAGCTTGTGTTCTCCCTCCCTCCCTCCCGCCCTCTCTACTTTCATATGATAGAAAAATCTATATGTGCTTCCATCTAGTGTAGATTTATTTTTCTAAAATGTGAGATTGAAAGTGTTGATATAGTCTATTGGTTATAAATATTTTGGCTTTGATATTTTTTTTTCTTGCCCTTAAAATACTCCACTTCATGTTGACGTCTCCTTCATGTAGGGAAATTATGCTTTGAGGGGATGAAGGAAGTCCCATATGTGGATACTGAGGTGTGAATTTCCAATATCCAATTTATGGTTTGAGTTTCTTTAGTGAAATTTTCTAACTATACTTTATCCAGTGATTTTTTCAAGACTACTTTATCCAGCGATTTTTTCAAGAATATGTCTGCCATGAAGAAGGTTTTCTGGTCGCTGTTTAACAACTTCTGTATATTTTTAGAAAATCAATTTTGTAGTTACAGTGGGATGTCTATGACCTCTATTGCGCATAGTTAATAAATTTAATCATTTATTCAAACCGTACTCTTCCCTTGGTAAAGTATTTTGAAGTTAGTTTATGTTAAGCAGCTTTTAATTGTTGCATGCACATCTGCAAGTTATTTGTGTGGCTGTTAAGTCAACCCTGGTTAAATGCTTTTTCTAGTTTCCCTATTTTCTTGATTCTAAACTTATTATTCTTGAAAATATGTGATAGGGTCTCACCTTTTTCTTCTTGACAACACGTTATTGTAGTCTAATGCTTTTGTCATTACAATTCTCATTCAGGTTGTAATCAATGAAGAATTATCTTTTTAATCTGAATTTGGGCTACCGGCTGAGTTCATTCCTTTTGCTGTTTAATAGAAGTCTGAGAAAACTAGCTTCATGGTTGTATTTGACAAGTTGGTGAAGGAACTTGGGAACCTGTAGACTTTGAACTTCCAGATTGGTGTAATAAGCGGACGCCAATGTACTTACACCTCTATAAAGCGAAGTATCTTTTATTAATTATGGCTAACTTGTTATACCTCTCATATCTATTTCAATATCATGCATTTCTGTTTGGATTTATATTTATTAAGAATTATATGGGTGTTTCTATATGATGATTCAGGTGACATCCAATCTATATTCTATAATTGGTCACAGTAAAGACATCCAATCTATAATTGGCCACAGAAGATATATATCGCACGAAGAAGGTCAGGAAACGACTTGATGATGGCAATGGCATTTTCTGTTCCTGTAGTCCTTCAGCCGGATCTTCTGGTGTATGCAGTAAAGACTGCCTCTATGGGTAAGTGCTGTCCTCTTCATAATTTGTTTTTGTTTTCTTCCTGTATTTGTCTTGGAAAACTAAACATTTTTTCAAATTTTCAGAAAGGGTAGCCTGGTACATTCCTTAAACCCTGTCTGCCCAGGAAATGTGGGTTACAAGTATAATAAAATTGCTTTGCAAATTTTTCCTGGCTGAAAGGATTATTGATGATGGATGAATTGCACATTTTTCTTGGCTTCCAGTAGTGATCCACAGTTATGCACTGTTTGAAGAGAAGTGCTATGTGAAGTGAGATTAAGATTAGTTGTTAGATTGCTGAATGAGCATCAGAAATAGGATGGCCCATTTTCAGAATTTGAATCATACAGACTTGTATAATTAATATCTTGACTCTGTTACAATCTTCCTATTCCTCACTATTTTCTCTCTCCATTTTTTAACTGAACAATTTTCATTTGTTGTTATGGGTTTCTCATGTTTGGAATTAGAAGGGGCCTTTTTTTTGGGGGGGGGGTAACAACCAGACTGAAAGTGGTCATGAACTTTAGATGCATCTGAGTTGCAAACTCAGATGATTTCAAGTATTTTCTGTTTTTTTACCAAAGATTTCTGGTATTTTCACACTTTTCTAAATAGTAGACTTTCACGATTCTTTGATGATGTCTTGGATTGTGCTGATTGATACAATTCAAGATCAAGGATGCTTTTACTGCTGCTATCTATCATCATTTTTGGTATTTTGACTTATGGCATATAATATGATTTTGATAACTACTAATAGCTTTACCTCATGCATTTTTTATTGTTTCTGATTATTTAATACAGCCGTGATATGTGTTTATCATGTTGACTGTTCCTGCAGGATGCTGTTTTCTACATGCTCTTCAGGCTGCAAATGTGGGAGCTCCTGTCTGAACAAGCCATTCCAGAGTCGACCTGTGAAGAAAATGAAACTGGTCAAGGTACTGGCTCAGGGCTTTTTCTTAAATTTAGTTTTTCCATCTTCCCTTTCTAACTTTAAAATGTAAGGAGTCTTAATCTATTAAATTCTGTCAAGGTTATCAATAAAAATATGTAATTTAATTACAAACGTAAATTGTAAAATTGAATTTGAAATTTGTGATGTTTAAAATGGTACTTTCTTCTGAAGTTACCTCATTTTCCTCTGCCGCTTCTGCTAATTTTGAAGCGAGGTAATCATTGCCATTTCTCAAATGGGTCTGCCTGCATACTGTTTACTGAGTGTTATGGTATTGCTTGTAGACAGAGAAATGTGGTTCTGGAATTGTGGCGGATGAGGATATTGAACAATGGGAGTATGTGATAGAATATGTAGGAGAAGGTGATCAATGATCGATAGTTATTTTCATATTTACTAGTAGATATTTCTATGTTATTTTAAAAAGTATTAATAGAGTAATAAATGTTGCTTCTTTCTAGCAGTCATTGATGACAGAGAGTGTGAACAGAGGCTTTGGAATATGAAACATCGAGGGGAAACAAACTTCTACTTATGTGAAATAAATCGAGATATGGTGATTGATGCAACATTCAAGGGAAACAAATCAAGATATATCAACCATAGTTGCTGCCCCAACACTGAGATGCAGAAATGGTTGAATACTAATTCTTTTTCTCACATGGTCATGCAATTAAGTATTTCCAATCTGACATGGTATTTTTATTAACTTCATCTTATATCTTCCTTTTCCTTTCTTTCCTTTTTAAGGATAATTGATGGTGAAACGAGAATTGGCATATTGGCATATTAAAAAGGGGGAACATCTGACTTATGATTACCAGTATGAGCAATTGCTTCATTCTTTAATTGTATTTTTACAGTTGAGGAATGGATTGCCTCAGATAATTTGATGGCCATTGTGGTGGATGCTAATTGTATAGCAGGTTTGTTCAGTTTGCTGCAGATCAGGATTGTCATTGTGGTGCTGTTGCTTGCAGGCGTAAGCTGGGGGTTCGACCACCGAAGCCCAAAATGGCTTCTGATGCTGCATTAAAATTAGTCGCATATCAGGTGGTTTCATCTTATCCAAAATAATAATTATATTCAGAATTTTATTCATCTGTTACAATTATGTCAAGCTAAACTTTATTTCAGCTTCTTTATCAAGGAATTTTTTAAGGGGATAATTGTTTGAAATTAAATTAGACTATGAACTTTAATAACAATTGACGTCTGCTGATTTCCAGCATTGCATCTTCATCATTATAAAATGGGATTTTGAAGAAAAAGGGTAAGCTAGTATTTAGAATGATCCATGCTCAATGAAACTGGCATTTTTGTTCCAAAGATGCTACCAAACATTCACTCCATCCGTTCTCTTTCCCATTCCGATGCTAATCAACCAAATGGGTGCTTAGGAATCAGCACAATGATTTTTTTTGTTGGTTTTAGTATGTGCAATATGCTATAATATTTGGATGTCTTACCACTTGTGGACTAATAGTGGAATTTTTGTATGGGACATGTTTATCAAAATGGAGGTTTGCATACAGGTTTTTTTTCCCTTTTGTATAAAATTCTGTTAGTGTTGTGCTACTTGATTTGTTGTTTGATAGAAACCATGATTTGTATCATTAAGTCATTATCTCCTTCACGATCATCTTTACATGTTACTGAACACCCATATTTTCTATTTTGCTTGGCATTTCAGGAACTTCTCACATTGTTGGCCAACAAAAGAGTTCACACAATTGTCATGGTCAAGTTGTTAGGATAAATGAGAGGTAGCTTCTGAGTTGTTTATTTTTGAACTGTTATATCCTGTTTGAATGCATATGGTGTTTTAACATTTCTTCAATATATTTTTGGCCGAATGATTTTTGGCCGAATGATTGGATTGTGATCTTTTTCATTAACATGATGCTCCAGGTTTGGGATCATTAGGCAGTTTGATAAATATTCCAAAAAGCATTTGGTAAGAGATACCTTGGCTGGATCTTGAATAATCAAGATTAGCTTTAGGATCAAATTCATATGCGTTTGTCTTTGCAGATCATGTTTGATGATGGAACTGTTCATTCTCTTGACATGACAGAACAAGACTGGGAACTTGTGAGACTGTGAATGTTAAATAAGCAAATGTATAATTTCTAAATATATCACCAACTTGTGCATTTCCAATTGACATCTTTTTTCTTGGGGAAATGGTGGAAAAAACGGGTCTAGTATGTGCTGATTATGCGCAACTTATTCTTCATTTCAGTGTTTTAGGTTGCTATTTTGAAATTGTTGGATGGGACAGAATGGATTACTGATGGAGTCTAGGGAAGTTGCATGTTATGGTTTTGAGGCTTTGAGTGGAGTTGGGCAGCAGGCACACGTTACTCTTAGGATGGGTAGGTTTTGGCAATTCTGACAAAGATAGGTTTAGATGAGGGAAGAATTTGAGTGAAATGTTTGGATGAATACGGAAGAGCTGTTGGGGGAGATTTCTCGCATCTCAACTTTACCCCATATTCGTCATTTAGTCTGTTTTCTCTGTGAAGACAATACTGTCGTACCAGTGGTTTGGCTTTTTCTTGCCGAATCAATTCCATCAATTCAGTTTTTCTTCATATTTTCTTGAGAAATTAATTTGATTGCCATTAGTTACTGCTTCACCTCCAGCATTTTTCCTCCTTTCTAATAGGGAAGGACAGGTAAAATGGGTTTTGACTTGACAGTCATTACTTTATGTTGTGCGTGCTGCTTTTGGTGGTTAATGTTTACTGTTTGGTTCGGTACTTGTAGCTTCATTTATATTGTAGAATTATGTGTATGTTATGACCCCCTCTCTCGATTCGTCATGGTTCAATTTTTTTTACCAAGCTTCATAGCCAGTCTCTCAGTTAAAATGTCATTTTTCTTGGTGTCATTCTGTTGTTATTGTTGATGTCATCAACATATCTTGTAACAGCTCTGGCACGACCAGCATTGGGAACTTGAAAGGGTGGGAAATAAGATTGTTGTACTCCTGTTTTGGTGTGTAGGTGGAGAGGTGAAAATTGGGGTAATCTTTTGATTGCATGTGGATAGCTCTTTTTGCGGCTCTGGTTAACAGAATATGAAGCAGAACTAATCATCATAACCCAGCTGATTACAGGTATTAATAATTGGGACTTTATTTTCCATTGAAAATTGTATTATAGCATTAGCGAAAAGATATTTCTGTTTAAAGTGCCATAAATGATGTCTGTACAAAACCTGGTTATGTTGTAAGAATAGGACCAACTCTTTATTTTCCATTGACAATTATATTATAGTATTAGCGAAAAGATGTTTCTGTTTAAAGTCCCATAAATGATGTACAACACCTGGTTCTGTTGTAAGAATAGGACTAACTTTGAACCTTTACCTAGAATTTGTGCAATGGCCGTAATCAATGCAAACTTTTTTCCTGCTATTTTGATGGTAAGCGATCTACAATATAATTCATGTCATTATAAAAGCTTTGCATTGGCATGCATGATTCCTGTACTACAACAGGTTTGTATCCATTAAGAGGGCTGCCTTTATTATTCCATGCTTGTAGTTGCTATTATTGTTGTTATTTTCTGGCGCATGACGAGTAGTTTGAACCTTAGACTTGGACCTCTTGCTAACCTATTCACACCCTTCAGACAATACCCCAAAAAAATAAAACTAGAAGAAAAAACCCATGACCTTGACTGCAAAAGCAGTAGTGAATTGATTTTTCACTTTACGTGTAAATATATTAAAGGATTTGTCCTATGAAGTCCAAAATTGCTTCTCGGCAGAGTTCCCACACACACAAACACGAACACGTGTCTTGTATTGCAGCTTTCTAGTCTTATTGATGCAAGACTGAATTGCATCTGCTTTCTCTTCTCTCTAGCTGACGACTAACACTACGGGTTTTGGTAGGTTGACACCGGTAAACTTGTTGACCCTAATCTCCATACCAAGTTACACCCAACCTAGTTACTCAAGCTTTGGCTTCCTTCTGATACTGGGTAGCTGCATGGTTCTTATGAGTCATTATGTTGTACACTTGTGACAAAATATGTGAAAGGTGGGAGACTAGTTGGGTAAAAAAGTAACATCATAGGGTAAATTCTGGTCATTTGTTTTTTTTTTAAAAAATTAGAGAGGTATGCACCAACAACCTAATGTTACAAGACCAACAAACTAATGTTACAAGTAGATCGAACCCACGGCCTTCCATTTTTTGGGAAACTTTAATACCATTAGGTTGCATTGTCACTAGCAATTCTGGTAATTTGTTGGCCGTCCTCGCATGCCTGTGCCTCTTTTTGTTGATTGGTAAAAGGCGAAGGCTCGGGCCTGTGAACATAAAAATCCAAACCACGTGTGATTTTTTATACAGTAAAAATATTGTCTTTTGCTTTATGCTCAAGGGAAACGTAGTGTTAGGTTAGACTGTTCAGTCTGATATATATATATATATATATTGAACAAAGCCGGCAATTTGTTGATTTTTATCCTCACAAAAAATGGAATTTGATTTAGAATGATTTCTGTGGGTTTTTTAGGCTTTTGTTTATGCATGCAGGATGAAAATCTTAATTGCCAAATTTTTGTCAGGAAGAGATCTAGTGGGACTCTGGAACAATAAATTCGGGCAACGACCAGTGATATGACCAAGAGAAATAAACTAAAATCTCGCTCCTTGAACTTTTCTCTCTCAGAACCATTTCTGATCTATTTGGTATGTGTATATATATCTTGGAAAGTAATACTTGATTAATCAGACTACGACGGAATCGTAACATCCAAACTCAAGCGGCGCGTCATAACCAAAACCGAGAATCCCTTCATTTGCATTCTTGCTCTGCATCTCCTCGTAGATCAGCTTCCATCGATCTAGTAGCTCTATGCATTCCCAGTGAGCCGTGGAAGACACGGCTGTTTCCACCAATATGGTCCCGATTGAAGGGAAGCCATTGAAGCGGATGAAGACGAGAGTCACGGCCGATTTCTACGACTTCCTCACTTTTCCGTCGCCGTCACTCGTCGTGGCAGACGAGTTATCCGGCGGACCCTTCCGGACGAACGTGCGCTCGTTCCTTTCGAAGCACGCTCTACTCCCACCGCCGTCAGCAGTGTTTCCTCACCTGCTGACATGGCAGATCCTTTTCCGAGTCGGAGACCGGACGGATGGACCGGACTCGACGCCGTCAGTGGTCTGTCTCGACATCGTGGAAGAGGATGTGGCCAGATCCAGATCAGTCTACTGCGATCAGTGTCGAGTTGTTGGTGAGTTGACTCGCCAGTAGGTGATCCTTTTTCCATCCCATTATATCGCTTTGGTTTCATCGTTTTCGGTTTCTCCCCGTTGACGGTTTCCAAGTCCGGGAGTGTAGGAGAAAATGGTTTATTAATGCGATATGAACTTTAATTCTTAGATATTTTCTCCGAAATAAATGAGGAACTGACATGATTGATGCTAATGAGGAACGTTAATATAATAACCACTAAAATGCTCTACCAAAAATAAATCTGATATGAAAAGCAAAAATGATTGCGATAAATTGATAATTGAGATTTGAGATATTAGTCTATTATGGCCCACGGGTTGACCGCATTTGTGCCCGGATGACAACTTATCGCCGATACAACAGTGAGAAAATCAATTTATCGGGGACACAGGGTTCTGTGGGGCCCATCCAGAGCAGTGCACGATAGTGTCTTTCCGTTTTGTCATCGGTTTTATTCCTTCTTTATTAGAAGGGCCACGTGTCGGTCTAATATTTGAAGACTTTTACGTGGCAGTCGTTTGTGCGGCGGGATCGTGATGACGACTCTCTCTCTCTTTGGTTCAAAAGAGGTTGATGAAAATGAAATGCTCACCATCACGTCAAAATGCTCAATGGCCGACCTTTTTTTTTAAGGCCACATTGCTTGCAATTAACTTTCTCTAATTCTACTGTTACCGAATGCGTAAAATACTAAAGTGGACGCATAACCTTCATCTGAAATTCATAGTGCCAATGCCCCAATCTTTGTTGACCAAAAAAAAAAAAGGAATGCCTCAATCTTTTTTTATCCTCCTATATATGATGCCCCTGTTATTATTAGTTTTTCTTATATTTTCTTTCTCTTTTGTTTGACTGATACGATTGTCAATTTATTTATAATATAATATTTAATGAAATCTTACTGCTGGTTGCGTGGTTATTGTTTTCTAATCCTCCTTTATATTTGAAATATTCGTTTAGGCTGGAGTGACCACCCAGTATGCAGGAAACGTTACCACTTTATAATCAAGGCTGATGGTAGCTCCATCGGAGGGTACCATAAGCCATGCATGTGCTGTGGAGATATCTTGCATTTGTCAGAATCCAAGTGAGTACCTTCAGGGTTCAGCTTTGATTACTCATTTCCAGTGTTTTGTTTTTTTTGGTCATTGTTTTGTTTTTTGTTTGGGGTTGGGGGAGTGCCGTCTTCTGAAGTTTTATTATCTTCTATTGCTTTGTTGCAGGATACCTTTTGATTTGTTATACCCGAATCTAGGATTGTAAAATAGGACGGGCGATTTCAATTTAGATTAGGTGAATGAGATTGCTTTTCTTTGCATAATCGTAGTGGGTAAATTATTGAAGGCTATTCAATCCAGTGTAGTTGAATGAGACTGCTTTTCTATCTTTGACAGTGACTTTGTAATTAATTTTGTCAAGTTGGAATGGATGCAGTTGTTCTGTATTTTGGTAATGTTAAAGCAACGGGAAATTTCCTATAGTTTGGATCTAAAGGTTGCTGATATAGCTTCTTTGTATACCTTTTTCAGCTGCACTATTGTTTTCATGATATGATGCTTTGATGAAGGTGAATTATTGGGATGTTAGACTCTAAGCAATCAATCTTTAATCTGGCGTCTGTTATGCTATTACAACGAACTTGCAACTGGGTCTCCTATTTCTTATGAGTTATGACACGCTTTGACCCTGAATCTTGTTTCATGTATATGGTTGGTCATGGACAATGTGCGTGTGATGCCGCTCATATGAGTGGAAGTGAATGAATTTGTGTTTCCGTGAATAGGAAGAGGACAATGTGATTGGTTGGTCATGGACCATGTGCTTGTGATGCCGCTCATATGAGTGGAAGTGAACGATTTGTGGTTTCATGAATAGGAAGAGGACAATAGATTGGATGTCCTTATATTCACCTCAGTCCCATGTTTGTGCAAGGAAAAGAAATTTTGAGATTAAGGCGTGGTAGGTGAATAGATTATGGACATGGTTAGCTCCCATCTTATGTTTTGTAAGTTTGAAGTTATGTGTTCATAAACAACTTTTTTTGTTGTTATTTGGCTTCTGTCAGTTTTTTAAAAATATGTTGATAGCTTCCAATTTGATGTGTTCTGTGTGTTGGTTTGGAGCTACCAGTGTACTGATGTATCTGGTTTAAGTTATATCCTAGTAAATCAAAGTTATATCTTGTTATGTGGTCACTGATGTGTTATATGATGCTTTCTATGTTCAGATGTAAGTCATGCAACCATGTGACAACCACGGATGATGTTGAAGACTGGATGTATCACCAGTTAGAAAACACGACGCATCTTTTACATGGTGTTGTCCATGCAAATGGTTATGGGCACCTTCTCCGGGTTAACGGCAGGGAAGGGGGCTCGAGAATTCTTTCTGGTTGTCATATCATGAACTTCTGGGATCGTCTCTGCAAGTCACTTGGAGCCAGGTTAGGATCTTTTGTTCTAATCACAAGTTCACAACTTCTGCTTCTTCCTTATCTGTCGTTAAGTAGTTCTGTTATTCTTCAAGAAAATTCTATTGACTTCTTGCTGCTTCAACCTGTCTTTCATCTACGACATCCTCTGTCACCAACTTGAGAATGTCAGTTGAAAAATTATATGGGTCTGTTCATTACAGCTATGGTTGCATAAAATGTAAATTTCCTATAAATTAGGGGTTAAAGATTAGGAATTAGACTTCCAAAATAGTGGGCATCTGGAAATATTTTGATCTTTGGGAAATGGAATCATGCGATTGTTTCACACACCCCCCTTCTGAATAAAAGGCAATGGACAACCCTATGCAAAAGGCAATTGCATCCACTCTTTGCCTAAATCTACCAGCCTCCAGTGTTTAAAGTGCTGTGTAGTTTTTTCATATAACTATGAGGTAAGCCCTTGATAGTGTTCATTGATCTCTACATGGGCAGAGAAGTTAGTGTAATGGATGTTTCAAAGAAATATGGGCTGGAGTACCGCCTGATCCATGCTATTACAAAGGGGCATCCCTGGTATGGTGATTGGGGCTACCAATTTGGCATTGGTAGCTATGGTCTCACGCATGAAGCATACAAGTCTGCAGTTGAATGCCTTTCCAATCTACCATTGTCCCTATTCCTCTCTGAAGGACAGAGACCAGATTCTCGATTGCGGGACACAATCTCGTATTACGAGTCTCTGTCTGAAACTGGGCTTGTAAATATAAGGGATCTCTTCTGTTTTTTGATTGGTTTGATTCACGATGCTCGCATGACAGTGTCAAGGGCTGATGATGTCACTTGCAAGAAGCACCGTTGTAATGCTGCAGGAGTGTCATGTTTCTCATCAATGAGTGACATTGAACGTGTGGAGGGAGCAATGCTCAGAGTTTTGCGTGCAGTGTCGGGATCCAATTGGGTGAGCTGGCGCACTCTTAAGGGTGCTGTCTGCAAAGTGGCCTCTCCAGAGCTTCTTGACTACTGTCTTGGTGAACTAGGAGGAATAGCAATATTTGGTGGTATGGTTGTCAATACCCGATGCAATCCTGTAACTGGAGCTTCTGAGTACAGGTCAGACTTCATTCTGATTCTTGTAGGCTGCTTTCTCGTGTCTTTTCCATTTTGACTACTACAAAGTAGGTCATACTCCAGGAGGATATTTAAATTCAGTGTCAGGAGAGGTCACATATCATGATCTCTGATATTTTAGTTTTTAGAATTCTGAAAATAATTTTGTACTGCCTAGTTTTATGCTTTTCAAGGAATGTTGTATGCTAAGGTGATGATAGCTCTTGATATTGTTGTGCGGTAAGCTGGGAAAAGCAATTATTTTAAAAATATCGATTCATGCAACTCTTCTCTTTTCACCTCTCTCTCTCTCCAGCTTTAAACACATTGACTTTTGAGAACATCAATAGTTACAATGAGGACCAAGGTGCCGGCTCATGCACATTTCTCATGTATTTATGGTTGAACCTTTGCTTATTTGGAGTAATACTCAAATTGATGCATTAGTCTAATAACATACCATTGATAGGGAGGAACTCTGTACATGTCATTGTTTTCCTCGATGATTTGGTGTTATTGATTAGTATATTTGAAAGATCCTCTTGTCCTTTGCATTATTGACTTATTTTATTTATCATGAATGTGTTTGCTGCCAATGTTTCATATTGCACTTCTATTTATTTGTAGGCTAGAGGCAGGGAACTACTTTTCCTATGGGACAACAGCAAGCAATAAATCTTTGCGCTCTAAGTATCCGTCTGAAGTGAATCTCCTGCATGACTTGAGATATTTATACGAGTCTTTGCTTAATCCGCATAAGATGCTAAGCTATGACTCTGAGGGGACAGGGACTGCAGCAATAAGCTATGCTCAGAAACTTCTTGACTGCAAGCATTTTGTAAAAGATTATAGGCCTGAGATGTTTCCATTGATAAGCTTGAATAGGATACGCCTCTCATGTCAGGTAGTACTAGTTGATGAAACTGATGAAGCTTTTGTAAGTCCTCCCCCAGAATTAATTGTCCTGCCCTGGAATGCCGCTGTATCTGATCTCAAGACTGAGGCATCAAATGCTTTTCAAGATGTATATCTCATGTTCAAAAGATTTCAAGTTGCTGAACTTTTTGGCTGCAGCAGTGCAGATGATTCCACTCCGGTCAAACTCTTGATAGGATCAACAGAATCGGTACGTGTCCGAGGAAAATGCATTGGGAAGAATGTATTGAGCAAGTTCCAAAGGGAACGTGGACTTGAGAGGTGGACCGTTGATTGCAGCTGTGGGGCCAAGGACGATGATGGGGAGAGAATGTTGGCATGTGATGCTTGTGGGGTGTGGAGGCACACTAGGTGTTATGGTATTCATGATGTAGATCCTGTCCCTGTGAGGTTTTTTTGCTCTAGATGCCAAAATTTTGAGTTCAGGCCGAATTCAAGTGGACAATGAATAGATGAGGCTGACTAACATCAGTACTAACATTAGGTGCTTCTGAAACGGCTTGCTAGTGCCATTTAGGTGAGGCATTGACTCATTTCCATGCATGTAAATGCTTCGTTTATGTATTTTGCGTAGGCCTGAAATGATGAACCTGTACATGATAACAGGCTTAAAAGAGACATCAGGATAGGACTTATCGCTTTCACTTCCAGGTTCTACCTTCTATGGCTTGTTTAATTTTGTATACTTCTTACTGACAGACAAAACTGGTGGATAAAGAAAAATCGAAATTCAAAGTTTTTTGTGCAAAAATGTTGGCTCCTGGTATTTTGGTTGGCGAGCCTTTCCTCTTTTGCAGCAAATTGCAATATATGTTAGTAAATCCTGGTTATCACAAACAACCACAACAAAAAAGCCTTATCTCACTGAGGTTGTTTATATGGATCACATGACATCATTGTATTCTATTATAGATCAGATACTAGTTATTAGAATTGGGTGAATTAAAGTCTAAGGCAATTGTGAATAAATTAATATAACACATTCAAGGTCAAATTTGTTGAAAAGTTGTTTCGTGAATCCTCTCGTAATGTATCAATCACACAAGCAATTATCAAAAATCTTTGTATCGGCGATGTCTCAAATGGTGAAAATCCCTAAAACATGTATTTCAGATTTGCTTTTATCAACTCTTCGACAATTGACCGTAATAAAGTGTGCTAAAAAATTTCTTGGCATAACCGTTGATTTTGAATCCCAACCCAAGGTCCTATGCGAACTGTATACGATTTATCATCAGGACTGCGTAACATAGTGATGCATTAATTAATAATTTAAAGTGTAAAATAATACTGCTAAGATATGTGGGGTAATTTAGCTGTCTGTCCTGTATCTCTACTATTGTAAGCAGATTCTATACTAAAACATAGAGTGAGGTGATCACTATAGCCACATGCATGTAAGTTGGACGCGTCCCTAGCACTACTTATACAGGGCGTTGAAATTCAGGCTTCATGCTCAATTTTTTAATAACAACTTTTTTCACCAACATTTATCTAATTCTGTGACCCATATCCCACTATACACGCATCAGATTTGTCGACTTCTGTTTGTATATGGTAGCCAGCTAGGTCGTATGCACTTTGACAACAACCCCACTTATTTACATTTGACTTCCATTAGATCCAATTCCAGCTAAAGTCTTCACATACATAGAGTAACAAGTATGATTATACCATACCAGATGCTAGGATCAGTTTTACTTGGAACTCAAAATTTGGACCTGAATTCTTCATGGTTTTAAGGATCCAGAGACTTCTCTATCAGCCTTGAAAGTTCAAACACTTCCTCTTGCTCTTTTTGTTTGACACCAACAGGTGGCAGGTGCTCATTAGTCAAAGTATATATAATAGTCAAGTTTTGCACATATGTATGCTGTAAATGTATTTGATTAAACATATTTATCTTGGATGTCAAAGAGAAGACAAGAAATACCAAATGACTTTAAGTAGTGATCACATGTATTGATTAATCAATGGAGATATGCTAGTCCCCTCTCACCACCGGTGAGTATCAAAGCAGTGACTTAAAGAACCTTTATACTATATGCCCATTTCATCACATGCCAAATACTTTTATCTCCTGAGAAGATGTGATAGACTATCTAATAATATTTTTATACTATATGCCCATTTCATCACATGCCAATCATATAAAGTTATCTAGTGGCCTTATTTTTTATTTGAGAAGATGTTATAGACTATCTAATAATATCTATCTCCTGAAGTAGGTTGCTTCACTATTTCAAGAATATATAACATGAATGCTTCATATGTTCATTTATATTACTTGTTTAGGAAAATTGTTCCCAATGGTAAAAAATAAAACAAAAGAGGTAACCCTAAGTTAATTATTCTTTTCTCAATAATCTTAAAAAGCTTGAGGTAACGTTTGTTTGCCTTTTCTTTCCGACAAATTCTGTGTAGCATTACAAGAGAGATTGCGAGGAAAGGGATTTATACCTAATTTTTATCTTTTCTACCTTCACTTTGTCCACCTCATCTTCCACCCTAGATTTCCATTTCATAGTTTATTAAATAATCTTTTTAGAATTTGAAAGTATATGGCAATATACTTGACTGTATTATGTAAATCTTGATTTGGCTAATACTAATTCGATAGCCACTGAATGTGAATTTTCCTTATGTGTCAACTTACAAGCAATTAACATGCATTTAGTTTATCAGCTTATATCCTTGACCAACGGGATCAGTTTGCATTTGATAAAGGTGGTGTTGCATGAACAGGAGACAATGACAAACCACCATCTTCGACTCTTTTTCCTTTTTAATTATTAGCATTTATATACACACATATAGTTGCCTCTCCCCATTCAGCTGTTTGCTTCCTTTTCAAATATTTTATTCCCATCATGCCTCATTTCGAGTATTAAGTTCATTCTCTCTTCCCCTCTCTTTTATATATCTCTTAGGTGTTAGAACAGAGCTCTGCACAAATTATATCAATGTCTATGAAGTATTCGAAGATGGTGATGATGACCAAGTTGGTGACTTTGATGCTGCTGTTGGAGCAGATGGTGACAAGTGGATTCAGGATTGGACCGGCCAATACTCTGAGCATGGATTACTACGTAATCAGCTGCCCCTTCATTGAACCTGTTGTTAGGAACATTGTGAACCAAGCTTTGGAGAATGATCCAAACCTAGCAGCTGGTCTTATTAGAATGCACTTCCATGACTGCTTCATTCAGGTCGTCTTCTTTTTATTCGTCTTCTCTCTCTCTCTCTCTCTCTCTCTCTCTATGTGTGTGTGTGTGTGTGTGTAAAAGTATCGCTCACACTGGCTAGTTAATATGAGATTAATTGGATACACCACGAAACCACTGGGCCACAGAGTAAAAAGTGCTACTTTGCTCACTAGGCTTGCTTCTAAGAAGTAGAACTTGCTGTAATGTGTGGAAAAATGGTCATGCATATAGTTTGGAAACTGTGAAGTAAAGAAAGGTATTAAATTGGTTTGGGGTACTGTTTCTCTTCTAGGAGATAAGAATTTTATGAATTATTATATAATTTTTGTTGGAAGAAAGTCGCTTATGATTGGTGGTTAAATTTGATAGATTTGACTTGTATGCTTTATTTGTTTATATTAAATTTTAAATGATTTATTTAAAGTTCATCATAAATTAATCAACAAGCAATAATCATATGCACTTTTACAATTACAATTTTGAGGAAATCAAAAGGGATAAATTAATAAAAGCAACATACGCATTTTTGTTTAAGGAATCAGTATAAAGCATGATTAATTGACCGCATTGCTTAACCCTACAATGGCCGTATAATTCCAAACATCACTTGTTTCTCTTTCTTTATCATGTAAAATCTCACATTTTCAACATTATATGTATAAACCAACCAACACACATGAATCTCCACTATGAGGTACAGTGGATATTGATAAATAATATGATACGGAATTTTTATCGTAAAGTCTCACTCGAGTAGTATGGGCTACTTAATAGAGTATTTAAACCTTAGCTCTCCCTTTCCAACAGCTAACTTTGGGATAAGATTCTTCAAGTTGTTAGCTGTTGGACTAGGATTCTCTAAGTTGCTTGGTTATCTATATAATATTTGCCGTAAGTAACTAAAATGTACCACACCAGAAGATGTCGGGCATGTTTTTAGGGAACCATTCTATAAACATCATGTTAAGAATACACAGCTCAAGAGCTTACTGATTATTTTCAGTGTGTGGAACTTACACAAGTGGTAGATGCTGTTAATGAACAGGGATGCGACGGATCGATTCTGATAGACTCTACGAAGGACAACACAGCGGAGAAGGATTCACCAGGAAACTTGAGCTTGAGAGGCTACGAAGTGATTGATAATATCAAAGCTGAGCTTGAAGCACGGTGTCCTGGCGTTGTTTCATGTGCTGATATTCTCGCCATGGCAGCTCGAGATGCTGTTTTCTTCGTAAGCCTACTTTTATGTC
>JANTPZ010002693.1:0-15409 GCA_025593235.1 Vachellia pachyceras
CATGCTTAGAAAGTTATGCAGTAAAATGATTCGTGGAGACCAGCTAAGAACTTCAGGTTTGATCTACAACCAGAATAAGGAGAACAAGAGAATAATCACAATCAAAGTTTTCATCAAGAAAATCAACTCCACTCACGCAACAATGAGAAATGACCTAAACCAACAAACGAGTTTGAGAGAGTGTGTATAAACTAAGTAAAAACTAGAATAATTGGAGGCAAGTTCGATCAATTTAATCTTAGCAAACTATTATATTAAAATGCAGAAAGATGACAAAATGGATTTCAAATGCATTCAATCCACACATCAACACAAGGGACATCATCATAGTTTAGCCATAGACTAGCCTAAAAGTTCATTTCCATTGATAAAGAAATAATTTACTCTACTTCAATGATAAAGTGCAATCATGACCAAATGGTGTTTTGGACATGACAAAGATCACAAGATGTTAAAGTAACAAACATCATAATATACAATTTTGACATATTAAATTGTTGACAAAGAGCATACAATATTAATGATAAAAAAAATATAGATTATGCAAAAGAAAAATATTTAATTATCATTTTCAATATGACAACTATCTATATACGTACAAACGATGATTATGGAATATAAATGAAATTCTCTTCCTAGTGTCTAGACAATAAACTCCACAATACTTCCAATACTTACACTGGCCTTTTAGTTTGTCAGAGGGCGACAGTTCTTTTAGAGAGGCATAATAACTTCAAACAAGAAAAGTTTAGTGGAAACAAAACAGAAATTTACATACATATCCAAGACGTAAGATTTCTGCATCCTTGTCATTTTTCCAAAATGGAAAACCTGAAATCAGAAAATATAAATTAAGAAAAAGAAAAAGAAAACATTATAATCAGAGAATGACAACGTACAAGCTACATATATTTCGATAAAATAAACAAGGTAGGGTATAGTTAGTGTCGACACCTTCTATAGCATCAAGTATCACACACATTGTAAAGGTGACATTATAGTAAGAAGGTTATTTTTCCTGGCATGGCAAATAAAAACATTATTTAGTCACTTTATTGTGCAGTGTGTGCGTGGAGCAAACTTGGACCTTTTCTCAGCCATTAAGTTCAAGGCTTCTGGGCATAACAAGGAGAAAAACTACTTTTGCAGATTACTTTGTTTGCAGGCTTGTGATCTTCATAATTGGAACTGAATGCTAGTCTTTGAGGGTCCTGAACTTATTCAACCTATAGTGTTGAAGATGAAAGAGAGGAGAAGGATAAATGAGGGACTCAAACTGAGATAATTTGGGATGAGCTAGCTAGAGGGATGTGGAAAAGGGAAATAACAGTGCCAACTAATTCACATGGGTTGTGAGGTGAGAGAGAGAGAGAGAGAGTTGGTCCACGGGTAGGGAATTCTGAAGTGAGGGGTTAAGCAAAAATTTGGTTGATTTGTGGAGGGGTCTCTAACCTCTCAGATGCTGGGGGAATCTATTTCTATCTTTTATATTTTTTTCTTCTTTTGTAAACACTAAACTCTGTTAGTCACCATCTTTTTCTCTGGTTTGGTAGGAGGAAGAAGCATTTTTATCGATAAATAATGCAAGTTTCAAATGATTTCCATCAGTGTTTCTCCCATAAGTCTTCTTTTGTGGAAAATTCGGCCAGAACATGAGATTTAGAAAATGAATGATTTGGGATCTGCTATCATGGATTTACAATGGGAGTTTTTTTTGGCAAAGTTCTTTTGAGCTAATGTTTCAGTGTCTTGATTTTTTTATATTGCCATGTGAGGGTTACTTATGCACCATTGGGTTTATTTCTTACTTTGTGCATCAACACCTATCTGGTCTGCCCAAATAGAATTAAGAGTCTTGAAACCAATATCCTGACAGACAGCAACATTTCCAATAAGGAATAAAACAAGAGAATAAAAGTTTATATGCATCTAAGACACTGACCTCTGGGTAATTGAAGGAAACCATCCCTCTGATGCAATCTTCTAAATCTTGGAGACTTTGTGCCTGTGCCTAAAATGAAACAGTTAGGTTATAAGGAGGATAATGATAAAATACTCCCAGACACTGGACAACTAAATTGTAAATCCCAATTTACAATTACATCATAAATTAGTACAGTTATCATCATTATCTTCTTATATTCATACAAATTTCAAGGGTCTTGAGTGTATACAAGAATTAAGCACCTTAGCATTCCCTGTACCTTCGAATCAAATCTCCCAGATCCAGCCAAAAGCCACTACATGTCTCACTGCCTATCACAATCTTACGGCTAGAAATTGCCATTATAACACCTCCAAATTTAACTATAAAAGGCCAAAGACCTCCCAAATATGATTTCCACTCTCTAAACTCCCCTCATTGCCAAAGACTCTTACTATCACAAGCATTAAAACATCTGCATAGGCCTCGGCCTCCATTGTGATCATGCTGAAAAAGCCCTCATGCATCTGCTACAACTTCAGCTTCACCTTAAGGAAACTCTAATTATTCACGATCATAATCCTTTCTAAATTTTAAGATAACTTGACATTAGCATAACAGTGTTTAAAAATACTAGAAAGCATTTCCTCGTTTGGATTGTTTCTTGGATTATTTAAACAGGATAAATCTTTCAGACATTACATCTCTTTTATCTATCCTGGACAGGTTACTTGATCTAACCTCGGTCAAGATGATTAACTGTTTCAAACCACAAATCATTCCAGTACAAACATGAGACGAGATCGTTTGCTATAAGAATAATCAAAATCATTCCAAATTTTTTTTTAAAAAAACTAATATGTCAGTTCCCCTTAATCAAACAGGGTAGGACAAACATTTCGATAGTTAAACAGTGGAAGGTCAATATGTGTGTGTGTAACTGAACAGAACAATTCCAACATCTTCAGAAATTTTTAAGCCCCAATGTGACAGAATATGATTGCACGTGTTTACCATGGGAGTCTTCCAAGTGTCGTAAAAGTGTCAATTGAGAGACGGAACCTGTAATTCCAAAACAGAGAACAATTCATTCATATGATTGCATTGTGCTAAGCTTTCTTGAAATTGCTAATCGGTAATCCAATATTTTTTTGACATACATCATCATTCTATTTCTGTTATCCGCTCTACATCATAGTAGAAGATTCATTCCCCAGTTGAGGAGAGAAAAGAAACACAAATAAACAAAAAGTTGAGATTGTGCATTCAGTTTCGTGGAAGCTGATAAATTTTCCAGGAAGGCAAGACAGAAAAGTGCCCAAAAGAACAAATTCCCCAGTTCAGGATGTTTCCTCAACTTAAATGCATTCGGACACTGCACCTCTTTCATCGTTTGTACAAATTTTTAAGTGGATAACAACAAATGCAGGAAAAATTTATTATGAAGGAACATGGTTGTGGGCCCATTAAGTGAGGCCCACTTCTTGTTTCGTTCTTCTCTCGGGACTTGTTTCGTTCTTCCCCTGGGGATACAACGTTTCTTTCTCCTAGTAATTTCACAGTGAAAAATACTGCAGAAAAACCAGAAACCGGGAAATCCCCCTTCCAATAGAAACTGAATGTTAAGAAGCCATCATGAATTCATGATCGTCATCCTGAACTTGTAAGTCAGTTATTTACGGATAAAACAAATAAAACAAAATGTAGCATTTCTCCTTCCCTAAGAAAACAACATGAAACTCAATTGGGAAATCACATGCAAGAGTCACACAGAACGACCATAATTACCGATGATCAAGCCGACAGTGACAAATGAGAGAAGTCCGAAGATGAACTTCATTGTAAGAATAATGAGCTGCTCGCCGGTGTAGAGACAGAAAGAAGAAGAATGAAGAATGAAAGAGAGCGAAATTTAAAGAAACGAAGACACTGAAATCCAATGGGAAACGTTGTGCGCTTTTTAAGAACACGAAGAAACCGCTTTGATCGCCCATTGCTTGTGTTGAGTCAATTGATTTGTCTTATTTCTTCCCTTCTTTGATTCCAGTGCAGGATCATGCCAGCATCAATCCAGTCGACCGCCAACGGGTTTTGTGCTTTCCCTTTCCCTGGACTTCGTCAAGAGGAAAGAAAACGGAAGATGACGAAATAGAGAGTTGAAAAGAAGAACGTTAATGGTGGGACCTGCACTAATATACTTTTCTTAATTTCTTCCCACATATGTGTTTTTATTTTCCTACTTCATCCCGTGCTAAATTTGTTACAATCTTTTTTTTTCTTTTTACAAACTACAGATAATTCAATTATGTAAATTAAAGAATTGATTAAAAACGACTAAAGGTGATAAATTAAAATATAAAAAATATTTTTTAAATATGCATTTATTTTATAGAAGGGTAAATATGAGATGGAATAAATTAAAAAAATGAAGAGAACATATAAAAAAAAAGGTAGCGAGAGGGAATGTATGGGAAAAAAGCCATACATATAATGAATTAGATGAAAAAAATGAAAAAAAAAACTAAATATTTAGATATGTTAAAAATATTGTTTATAAAATATGAAATCTAAAACATTAAAATTGGTGGAGGAAAAAAGATAGGAGAGGAGAGATTGCCCTCCTTTATATAGTACGTTACATAATTTCTTTTTTTTATACTATAAAAGCTTAAGTTGGGTTGCGACTTACTAGGACTAAAGTATGCATACGGAACACTTACTCACATATCGTCCACTAATAAGATCCTAATATCAATATTGAGATTTGAACTCATACTTTTATAAGTTATGAAACATATTCATACCAACAATTCCTTTTAAAAAGGGGAAAAATCATATTAGAGGCACGTATACTTTCTTCAAATTTTTTAAATTGGCATCTATATATTTTTCCTTTTAATTAAATCTTAATTTTGTTTTGTTAACTCATGCATTTGTGCTAACAATACTAGTATATTAAAGTTATTGGAGTTAATTGTATCAAAAAATAAATTAAGAGATTAAATTTAGAGAAAAATACACGCAGGTACCAAAATCAAAATTAAAATAGTTGGAAGAATGATTTCATGCAATCCGATATATGTGAGAATATTTTTATATCAACTAACGTAAAAACCATTTTAAACGGTGTATCCAAACAGACGTTAAGTTCCTCCGACCTCCCATAGTTGACATCTAGCAGCTTGTTTGGGAACACCGTTTCCCTAACGGTGCACGCAAGCCGAAATAAAATCATATTAAAATCCGTAAAAACCATCTCGAAATCCATAAAAACCATCTTAAAATTCGTAAAACCATCTAAAAATCTGTAAAATACCTCAAAATCTATAAACTCCTTTCTTTCAACAGAATTTCCAAACACAAGCGTTTTACATGGCGTTCACAGTCGCTGGGTTCGGGGTACTAATATGTACCTTATCATTTACTTTGACTGTATATGCTATTAACTTCTTGTCATCGAAGGGATGTAACGTTAACATAGGCCGACCTACTTGTAATTAAGTGGGTTTAGCCACACCTCTTGATTTACATAAAATTATGTATATATATTAGTATTATATGATTTATTTTACATCCATTCACATTTTGAATCTATTAAATTTTTTGTCAAATTCTTCTCAAAGCATAAGAATAAGTTCCACTTATCTTAAACTCCATGTGTCAAAGTCCTGAGTCCGCCACTGGATTTTAATTATCCCTTTATCATACACGAAACTAAGAGGTTCCTAATAGAGATTAGCTAATAGTCTTAATATATATTAGTTAGGATGCCTCATAATTGAGTGGAAATTAAGCAAGAATAAGAATCAGTGGATGTTGAGGTTTTTTTAGATTAACAATGCAATTTCATAATTTTCCAAACAAAATTACTTTCATATAATATTTCTTATAAACTAGGTGGGTTTAAACTTGATAAATGCACTATAAAACCCAAAAAATGAGTATAATTGCAAAAAATATCTGGTAACAACTAAACAACATTAATATATATTATTACTTTCTATACTATAATTTGTTATTATATATTTGTATACTGTTTACTTGTGATGTAACTTATTAATGATTATATTTATTTTCTTGAAGTTTTATAGTAATTTTTGTTTTGAATGTTTATGCAATCAATATAACTGTAAATTTTTCTATGTTCAAATAAGTAAAATCCAATGAGTCATTAAATCCGAGAATGTGGGTTCAAGAATCAATGATTTAATTGTAATTGAATCGTCTTAACTAAAACATTATTAAAATAAAATAATTTAATTAAAATATATACAATATTTATATATAAACTTAAAATAATTAAAATTTAAAGTATTTCATTGTTGAAAATATAATATGAAAATATCTAAATTACAAAATTCAAATTTTTTTTAAAATTAGTTAAAAATAATAAATATGTGAAACGTGTAACTTATTTTTTTTTTAAAACACCCTTATTGATGAAGATAGTAAAAAACATATAAAAGAGAAAATAAATAATAGAAACATATAATTAATTAATGATAAAAATAGGTCCAAATAATAGAGACATATAATTAAACATTAAATAATGAGATAAGTCCAAACTTTATACAAAATAAAAAGTTAAACCCCTTCACTTGTTACATTATATTTATTTTGAAAAGGAAATAATCTTATGGGAGACTATGTTTTATTTTTCAAAATTTCATAATAAAAAAGTTTAATGGTCAATATTGAACACGTTCATTAATATAAAAACTAGTTAATTTTTTTAAAGGGATTAACAAATCAAAATATGTTAATTCTTTTTATGCCAAAAATCTAAATACAAAATACATTAATTCTAAGCATGTATATTTATTATTTTTTAAACTTATTTGTTTAAATTATAAATCGTGATATAATATAATAATATACATAAATAAATAAATTTACATAACTGTGTTTAACTATTTTAGTTCTAAAAGAAATCAGCTAACTTTTAAAACGGATAAAATGATTATGTAAAAGGTTCATTCATTTGACCCACCCATCTTAAATGAGTTTTGAATACATGCAAATAAGAAGAACAAGAAAAAAACGTAAAAGGTCAATATAGTATCCATTTAAAAAATTGTTGGGAGAATACTTTTGGCAGAATACATTTTGTCGATAATGCATTTATTTAAATAAACGTTGAATTCAGATTGTATTTTTTTCGTTAAAAATGAATTTTATTTACTTAAAATATATTTAAAAAAGGAGTTATCAGACACTGACAATTAAATTTATAAGTTAACGGATTTTTGAGTTTTGAAGTGAAAAAAAGTTGTTGATAAATACACGCCAATGAACATCAATTGATAGTAGTAGTAAAAATAGTGAGTGGTTAGCAGCGCTAAAACCTTCAACTGCCGGCGAATACCGAATCTATTAAACAAATGATAATGGCTGCCTTCACCTTCACCTTCACCAGCCACACACACACACACATAGAGACCCAGAGAGAGAGAGAGAGAGAGAGAGAGAGATTCAAATAATTCCTCTTACGTGACAATCCGTCTTCTTTACCTGAACACTCAGTATTCTCTCTTTGTCGCCAATTGTTGTTCTTCTCATTATTTTCTATTTGTTTTTTTCTCTCTCCTTCGCCCTCCATCCTCCTTCTTTAATTTAATCATTGCACGACGCTCTCATGGATTTTCTCCAATCACCATTCTCCTTCGCTCTCTTCCTCAATATTCTCTCGAAATATTATTCTCAACATTCCTTCTATTGGATTCAGAGACTGGGTGCTACCTAGATCGATTGGATTCAAGGTGTTCGTTTCAACATTCCTGGATTTCGGATGAATGGAAATTTCTGAATCTTCTGCTTGGTGCGTCTTTCCGTGTTTTATCTTCTTTGTTTATATATATGCAGTGTTATTTTTTACTTGCAATGGAAGTCTCAGCATGAATGATAAATAAGAGTACGATTTCCGAAAATGAATACGGTTACAGATCCTAGCTTCGTGTTTATGAGAAGTGAGAACATGAATGTATGGGATTATTATTCCGTTTTATATTCTTTTTCTTATAGAGTTACTGTTGACTTGTGACGGAAGACAGCATGAATAATACAAACACTGTTTATGAAACTGATCCTAGTTACAGATTTATATCGTAACTCCATTTTTGGCGAACAGGATTCTTTTCTACTGTTATTACTTCCTTTTTTAAAATCTATTTTATTATTCTTTTTTCATCCACAGTTGTTGTTAACTTGTCATAGAAGTCAGCTTGAATAATAGGAATATCATTTATAGAATTGCTTCTAATTAAAGATTGGCATTTCTTTAATATCACCATTTTATGTTTAGGTGAACAAGAATGTTTCTGATCATCATCGTGTTCTTTTATACAGGAAGGGGTACTATCCAATCAAAATATTTAACTCATATATTTGAACTTAATCTCTGTGAGGATTTTTTTTCCTTGTGAAGATAACTGTAGATATCTAATTTCCAGCACAAATGGCTTCATCCTTGGAGAAACTCCTAGCAGAAGAAGGGTTCAAGGGAAGTAGAAGATCCCTCCAGTCTAATCCTGAAATGATGCCCCATTACTCCATTAGGGACCAAGAAAGGAGACGGTCTGTGTCAGATGAAAGAGTCAGAGTGGAAAGAACAAAATCTTATGTCTCACAATATTGGATTGGGGATGAACTTTCAAATAGAGATGCCGCTCAGAGAGGGAGACCAAGGGATAATCTTGCTGGAAGAGAGAAATTGGATGATGGATTCAAGAATGAAATTGTTGAGAAATCTTCCAGCAATACCAAATTAAGTAAAATGTTTGATGACAAAACACCAGGATACATACCTAAAAATGAGATAATCGAGCTGCATGAGCAAGAAGATGACAGAGTTAAAGATTTTCATTCCAATGAATCGTTAATAGCAAATAGAGGGAATACAGAGTATTTGGATGACTTTAGGAATAGGGATAAGTGGCCCAGGATGCTACTCAAGGATTCAAAGTTGGATAAGAGGCATAGCAGCAGTTCTAGTACACGTAAGGTTGGACAACTGAGTGGAAGTACAAAGAAGAATATAAAGCGACATGAGAGATCAGACAGTCGATCAACTAGTGCAAGCTTTGAAAACAGTTACGTTAGAAATCATGAGCATGCTTTGCAGACACCAGCTGATTTTGCTCTTGATGAAGTTGCTGTACAAGCAGTTGTTTCTATTCTAAATGGATATATAAAACGCTTTTTAAAAGATGAAGATTTCCGGACCTCATTGCATCACAATTGTTGTTCCTCTTTGAATTTCGTTGAACTGGAAGATGAGAACAGTACTGAGACCAAAGTCGTAAGAAGTCTTGAACAAGCAATTGATACAATAGAACAAGCAGCTGAGGAATCTCTATCTGAAAAAGAATTGAAAAGAACCTCTTTGCAGCTAAGCATTATTACAGGTCTAAGCTTAAATGAATTGAAGTACTGTTTTACGTGTGGGATACCTAATTACAAGTTGTCATCCTGTGCTCATCTTTACCTCAGTGTTGTCTATAAGATACAGAGGAAGGGTAAGGTATCAGCAAAGCATCTTTTGCAAGTATTTTGTGATTCACCTTCTCAGGCGCGGACAACATTGCTGCCTGAATTGTGGGAGTACTTATTTTCTCCACATCTTTCTCATTTGAAGGCATGGTACAACAGGGAAGTTCAAAAGCTAGTGGATATGCCAAGCAGAACCAGAAAAGTAAAGCATCTTGAAAAAGTGTATAATGAGCATTTGGATTCTGGGACCTACTCATTTGCTGCATACTACAAAGACTGGCTCACTGAAGGTGCAGAAGCTCCATCAGTTCCTTCTATCACCGTTCCATCAATATCTGCTTCAGAAAGTCGTCATGGAAGTTCCATTGGCCATTCTTCTGAATTAGCTTCGTCCGTTGATTCATTCTCACCACAGTCAATGGTTAGCAAAAAACTGTATGATTCTGTCTTTGGTAGCTCGAGTAAAGCTGGAATTGAAGAAGAGGAAGATAATGCCATAAAAGATAACTTACACAACTGCACGAGACATTCATGTGGTTCATCTATTGCTGAACAAAAATTAACATTTATCTCTGAGATGGTTAAATATACAGGTGAAGATACTGAAGAAGATTTTAAGAAGATGACGCTTGCTATTGAGCTCTATACTGTACGTTTTGACTCATTTTATTAATTATTTTCATAATATGCCTTAGGTGTTAGAGTGCATTATCATAGCTATTTTCTCTTTAACTACATGATTATAATGTGCACTTACAACAGCTAATATATAAAGTGAATAGATTATTCTTAATACTCTGCAATACATAATATTATTGGAAACTTTTACAGTTATTGTGATTTTTATGGCATGCTTTTCGAATAAATTATCTATTGGAGTCGCATATACTTATCTGTTTCTCTCTTCTCTTGCTCTGCGTTTAACATATCCTCACATTTGTATATAATTTTTTTTACATTTTTGGTGCAGAGAGAAACCTCAATGATAGATGAACAAAAATGGCAAGGGAAAAGTATCAGTGATGATATTGCTAACCCTTTCACATGTGTAAAAAGCGATATGCTAGATGATCTACCGCATGAGAGAACTAATGAAGTCACTCTTAGAAAGGGGACCGGATCTGTTTTAGGAATGCAAGATGCCAAAAGGCATTTTGATTCCATTGTTTCTACTGTTTAAATGTAAATGTAATGTACTCTGTTGTTTCTATTGTTTGATAACACGTTCTGTTATTGTTTTTCTTGTGACCTCCTCTAACCTATTATTATTTACATGCAGCCAACAAAGACGAGCTCTTCTCCTAAAGGTGAAAAATAATTTCATATCATTAATTGAAGTTGCATGAGAAATCATGTCTTATTCTTTCTTCGTTTAAGATATGAGTGGTGAATGAAGTACATAACTACTTTGTTGCAGGTTTATATTTTCCAGCTATTCCACTGGATTTCATATGTCCTTTGACTGGAACTTTATTTGAGGAACCGACTACCCTTGAGACTGGTCAAACCTTTGAACGAGCAGCCATCAAAGCCTGGTTTGAAAAGGGAAACAGGACTTGCCCGGTGTCTGGAAATAGTTTAGATTGTGTTGCCATGCCGTTAACTAACCTTATTTTGAAGCGTTTGATTGATAATTGGAAGTCAGAACAGTTTAGTCGCATACTGGATTTTGCTTCTCAAATTGCAGACAAGGAAAGTCATAAGCTGAAACATGACGAGGCTTCTGTTTTTAATCTAGAGAGTCTCCTCACTTCATTGAATGGAGTAAACAAAAGAAATTATGTCAAACAACTGATCTCTCTTGGGCTTCTGTCATTTCTTTTTAGGAGGTTTGAATTGGGAAATGTGGAAGAGAAAACACACGTGTTAGCACTCTTGTTAAATTGCATTGAAGCAGATTGTAGTTGCATATATCAGATCTCAAGGAACATTGACAACAAATTTCTCCTGGAGCTTCTTTGCAGCGAGGATGTTGCCCCAAGAACAAGTGCAATTTCATTACTTGCTGAATTATTTTCTCTTAAAAGGTGAGAATTATCATTGTTTTCTAAATTTCTTGGTTTTTGTCTGGCACCTTTAGTTTAAAATTTTATTATATTACCGGTGGTCTCACTTACTTGGAAGTCTATTTCCTATTAATGCTTTCATTTGGATCTTTTACAGTGGTTCTACCTGTAAGAGAGAGTGACACAAAGAAACTCCAAATTTTCTTGCTCCCTTTTATAGATGAAATAAATTATTTATTGGAGAGGATTTGGACTCTTAATGTTTTCTGTGTTCATTCCTTTTTTCTGCGGCAAATAGAAAAACATGAATCCTAGTCTTTAGCTTTGATAGTTTAGCAATAATAGGTTTGAATGCCATACCTCATTTAATGACATTCTCTCTCCGTCAACACCTTTTTCTACGGCTTCACTATTTAAGGGTTTATCATTAAATATGATGCTCCATTAAAGCTGCTGTTATACTCCAGTTTTTTTCGCATCTTTAAATTTTAAAGGTTTAAGCTAATATTTTTTAGCATCATACGCAAACAGTACTATTATCTTCCAAGAATAAAATATTTTTAACTCATATAAAGAAGAATACGAGGCAAAGCACCTTGAAAAGGTTAGAGTTTTACGAAATAATCTTTTCTATAATCATTACGACTGAAAAATTCATAAAAGAAATTTAAAATAAGGAAGATGTAGATGCATAAGTTGACAAGAGGCACAAGCACATATGGACTTATGCATATTGTTGATGCTTAAATTACTAGTACTATTGAAATACCGTGCAGTCTTACAGCTACTGAAGGTAAATAGTACTTGACATTGAAAAATAACTATAACCATATGGTCGTGGGGGTTGTTCTCTGAATTATTTGATCAATTAGATTTTGATATCATGTCAATGAACCACTTGTGATGTAATATATTAAATTCTTATATCAACATAATGGCTTTAAACACTCTAATCAGATAAATGAGTCAGTTCATTTTCATACCCAAAGGATAATTAATTCTAAATCATGGTGACATCATATTGAACAAATTGTTGAGTATAACTCCTTCGGGCAGTTTAGTATATATAGTACTAGAATTTGAGTTCCTTCATAATTGTAGCTCTTAGGGTCATTAATATTGTTCCTTTCAGGTATAAGTTTTTTTTTTTGGTTGCAGAAATGATGTTATTTCCTTCTTAAGTGGCTTTGCCGGTCCGGATATTCTGAACACAATGAACGTTCTACTTTTGTATCTTAAGAGTTCTTCTCAACATCAGAAACCCCTTGTTGCTGTTCTCCTGTTACACCTTGATTTACTGGTATGTTCCAATAGTCTTGAAAACCTTGTTCTGATTTCCCTATAATATTCATTCAACGTCATTTTTTTCTTTTACTGGCAGAAACATTCTTGACTGGCCTATGGCCTGGCATGCAAAGCATAAATGGATTGGGCAACACAACAGTCCTAACACAATTAATGTAGGAATCTTGAGAATTGTAGTGTACAAGTCAGATGTTGGAAAGTAATGACCTTTCTAATTAATCACTTCCATCAACTAAATGACATGCAAGTAGACTTGACGTGCAAGCTAAGAAAGGAACAAAAGCAATAGCATCAATGCAACTGAGTTTGCAAAATGAAAGATAAATAGTACACATGGACTGCTAACGGAGAACTTATGCATAAAAAGTTATTACTAAATATACCTGTTTGGTTTCTCTCCATTATGTCCTCTTTCCAACATGTGAAGTATGAATTTGATATCTATCGTTTGCAAGGACAACTTCTCACTGAAGACTGAGCCTCAAATGCAAAGCATGTACAGAGAGGAGGCTGTGAATGCCATTGCAGTTGCTCTTGATGCCAGCTTACATGATGACAAGGTCCAAGAAAAGTGTTGCAGGGCACTGCTTATTTTGAAAGGACTTTTTTCTTCGAAAGGAAAGAAACGAGCCAAGACTGACATTTTAAAGCAAAATGAAGGTGAAAATGATAGTTCAGAAGTCAATGCTTCTGAGCATGAAGAAGAGGGTTTAATATCATTGGTATGTTTGCTTTCCAAAGTTATTTTATAGTCTCTCATGGACTTTTCCGCATTATTTAACATTTATGATTATGGGTAACTAACTATTGATATGATTCCCTAAAATGTTTGCATTATGCATGTACTAATGATTGCTAGTGTTACAATTATATGATTTCTATCTTTTCATAATTAATATGAATGATCAAGAATGTACCTTACTTTCTTGATGTTTTATGGTTCCAACTTGTCTTTCTTTTTGCGTCATATATAAGTTCTAGCTTGTTGAATATCACGAAAACTCATTCCACTGGTTAGGATGCTGATTAGAGAGTTAATTAATGAGAGATGGAGTCCAGGAATTGAGGCTATAAGCTAATATTTCAGGGGAAAACCACTTTATTAATCCTTGTAATATTCTTTTTGGGAATGTGTGCATGTAGAGAGAGAGAGAGATACACCAACTTTTTCTGTTTTGTTCTAACTTTTCTCTTCCACATTTTTATGTTCTTAATCAGTTTTGAACAATATTAAATCATTACTTATTTGTTTTTTTTAAGCAATCCTGTGTTCTAGATCTTCATTCTCTTCTAAATTTTGAATCTAATTTTTGTTTTAATCTTATTATACTTACCTCAGCATCCAGATAGCTGAATTACGTTGTGTACTCCATCAGTTATTACGGTTGTATGCTTGTTTCATTCGCCAAATAAAATTAGTGCTCAAGATTCTAGAAATATTGATTCTTATGCATAACAATTCAGCACCTCCATTGGAATCTGTTTAGCGTGCATCATTCACATGATGTAACCTGGCTGATATTTTCAATGAAACCATAGGAAGATGAAGAAGAAAAGAACCAAGAGTGGCTGAAGAACTTGTTAGAATTGTTGATTGGTGATGGAGAAAGCCGATTTTTGAAGAACATTTCAAGATGTTTAGCCTCTAGATACCTAGATTTGGTGAAGGTGTGCTTATTAACAGTTACATGGCTTAGCTCCAGACTTTCTCTACTAAGTCACTCTGCTTCACCCCTTCCTGCATTCCCAGCTATCATCTATCAGTTGAAAGGAATACTGCAGAGTGGGGATCTTGAGCTCAAGACTCTTGCGTCTTTGTCCTTGTTTTATTTCAGCAAGATACCAGGTTTGTGAACATTTCCTTCTCTTGCTTAACTTCTTAAAATTTTGGGCAATTTCAGAACTATTGCAAACAAGTATCATATTAACTGCAAAAGAGAGAAAGTTGAAGCCATTTCATGTGGACGTTCAGTAACGATATCCCAACATCGCATACAATATATGCCTTCATGATCCAGGACTAGTTGTTTGCTTACGGTATTTTGTCTCATGGAGCATCAAAGCTCTTAAATTAATGGCTCTAAAACACCTAGAATCTCCATATACAAGATAAAGGGTGATTGCAAAATATGCGTTAAATTACCTTATTTTAAGTGATTTTGCACTGTGCGATATAAATATATATGAAGAGTTTTGTTTTATAAAGCGTAAAATAACTTCTTTTAATTGATTCCATATTTCTTTTTAATGTGGAAGATAGTCATACACACAAATAAACGAAGGGATGATGCATTATAAGATAGAAAACTACCTATATGTGAGAGGCATGACAATATAGAAGAGTAAGGATTTTAATATAAAATTTCGATAGATAATTCTAAATCATAAGTGACATCATGTTGAACATAGAATTTTTTTAGGTATTATTTGAGTACGGTATCATCTGTACTCCATCTATTATCAAGATAAACTCTATTAGATGTCATTTAAGCACATCTAATTCAAAGATGAACTTTTTAATATCCCCTCAAGTCCTAAATATTCACATTACAAATAGGGGCCTATATTTAAGATTAGAGGGAATATACATTTTGGGAAAGTGGGGCCCAACCCTTTCCCAGATTATGATACCCCTATTTAATATTATTTTCTGATTAACAGTGTTATGTTGTGAACATTTTAAGGG
>JANTPZ010002694.1:0-15500 GCA_025593235.1 Vachellia pachyceras
GGTTAACACGAAGCACCTCCTGGTTGAAGAATTATGTATCTAGTGTTTCTGGAAGTGTTACCGAGTATTTGGGATCACCCAGGACTCCAAGAGATCCCGGTCTTGATCAGCAGCTTTAAGGGGATGGTGCAGTAACTTACATTTTGGATTCGATTGCTCTCATTTATGCATATCCGTTTGACGATTACATGAGTACTGCCTGCTGGCAAGCATAAATTCCCTATACCTCCTATGGTTGCTCCGAATCCATTCTGCCTTGCTGAAAGCCAGACATTCTCGTGTTTTGCTTAGATTGTTTGATTGTCAAAGTTTAGCTATAATCTTCTAGTCAAATAAAGTTTAGAAATGCTAGAAGAAAGTTTGACTATAATTACGAGATGGAAGAGCTACAATTACCGATGTACATTTTTCGCTAATCACCAAGTTTTAATTTCTCCATGAGCATTTTGTCGTTCCTCTCGGACTTTTTTCCTTCAAAATGTAAGAACTGAATGGAGGGAGTGGTGCGCCTGTCAGCTTTTGCATACGCGCGAGCAATGGCATAAGTTAGAACTGCGAATGGTTTATGTGCACTGTTTCAAAAAGAAGCATGTTTTAAGTTTTAACTGACTGAGAAGACTGCCCAACCATCTATTACTAACAAATCACTAACACGCTTAGCTTAGAAGATTGCAGTAATCGGCTTCGATATGGACAGAAATGGGGTCTAGCGACCGGTGGCCGTGGCGGCATGCATAGGAAGTTCACTTAGATAGTTGGGGCTGGGTGCTTTTTAAGTAGTCATACGAATGAAAATATGAAATACTCTGGTCATCCGAGGTTTTGAAATATTTTTTTTTAAAAGAAAGAATGACTGTACGAGAGATTATCGAGGCTCATATCTCAGCGGGTCCCACGGCTAGCTTTGCAACGAAGCAATAAAAAGTCAAAGAAACCTTCTTATCCACCAAGCTAACATAATATATATATATCATACGACTCGCGTTAGTTTGTATTCGGAATGAACACAGAAGCCAGACCGTCGATGGCCGACGCTTCCCAGAGTTTAGCATCTGCTTGCCTTCCTTATTTCTAATCTGAAGCTCTTCTCTGCCTAGGGTTAGGGTTTTTAGTCTTTGCCTCTTGGCTCACTGCTTCGCGTCCTTTTGTCGGTGCACGGCTGTCGCTCTTAAGCCATGGAGTCCACTCTAGTGATCAAGGTTTGAATTTTCAATTTCCATTTCCCTGATCCGGTTATGTTGTTCGGGCTTCAATTTTTTTTCTCCGAGCTCTTCAGGGGAAAACGTGGGTTGGAGGCCTTCGAAGTTTTGCTGGATTTTGAATGCGTTCATTACTAGTTTTGGTTTTAATTTTCCATTTTTGAATTTCTTTCGACTTATCTCATGGGATGGGTGGATGGTGAATTGTTTCTAGATAATTTCCTTCAGGAATTACAGCTATTCAGTTTCCTCCATAGTACAGTTTTTTCCTTGACATATCTACATGCATATCAACTTAATTCTTCTTTATTTGTATTTCATGTTCATTATAGCATTTTCTTAATCTGTAACGATGCATATCTATCCTGACATCTTTTCCAAGGATTGATACTGATTCTCTTAGATTTCACCCACACACACGCATATGTTTGTTTGACACCAAAACATTTTGTGCCTTTTTAATATTATTAGTTGACAGTTGATGTGATTCTTAACTTTGCAGTAATAGTTTGGCGCATATATATATATATATATTTCGTATCTGGCCTTGGATTTTGTTTATTTTCTAGCTTTTGTTATACAATCACTAGTATTTTCTTGTTTTTTCATTATTTTCAATAGGTCCAATATGGAGATACCCTCAGGCGCTTCAACGCTCGTGTGGATGGGAATAATCAACTGGATCTTGACATGGCCATATTGAGCTCCAAGATACGTTCACTTTTCCATCTTCCCCTTGAAACCAATTTCGTGTTGAGATATGTTGACGAAGACGGGGATTTGGTGACGCTCGTGGATGATGATGATCTCCTTGATGTGATGAGGCAGAACTTAAAATTCTTGAAAATTGATTTACACGTGAGGAATGATAATGCTAGTAAATCAAATTCATGGACTAGTGGAAGTTCTACTCCTTTAAGGTCCCCTCGCATCTTGAATCCATTAACAGTGAGTGGAAGTACTGCCTTCCCTGATAATTTGAAATCCGTTCCAGAGCCAGTGCTTGAGTTCCTTTCTAATTTATCTCTAAATTTAACTTCCAAAGCTGCATCTTCTAGTCCAGTGATTGGTATGCTTATGGATTCCATAGCCAAATTGGGACAATCCATGAGTAATTCAAACTCGCAGCCTACGACTGCATCTGGTATTCAATCTAAAAGTGATGCTGGTAAAGAATCTGTCCCTCATGTTCCAAGTTGTCCACAGCCTCCATTTGCGGACTTGCCTTCTGAAGCCAATCAACAGTTAAATGAAAATGTTACTAGTGGTGCATCAGCATCTGTTGCTCCTGTTGATCTCAATGTTGTCCCCTCCGATCCTAATCCATCTTTATCCACAAATGTGGATGCTGTCCGAGTTTCATCAACAGCTCCTGAAGGTGATAGTAAAAAGGGTAAGAAAGCTGCCAGTGACTGTACAAAGTCTAAGGGTGGTAATCCTGGGGCATCCACCAGTCAGGCAGCTCCTAGTAACTTTTCAACCCAGTCTACACAGATGGTTTCCAGTCCTTTTGTTGAATGTCCCTTTTCTGGGTTGAGTGTTGTTGATTCAACAGCACCTTTTTTTGAAAACCATAGGGGCCATCCATTTAAAAGGAGCCATAGTCACACCGAGGCCATGGGTGGTGTGTTCCACAAGGGTGTTCGCTGTGATGGATGTGGTGTATATCCCATAACAGGACCTCGTTACAAATCAAAAGTGTAAGTGCTTTGTTTTTATGTCACCAATATTATGAAATGACTTTCAATGTGTATTTGTAGAAGATTATAACAATTTCTTTTACCACAGGAAAGAAAATTATGACCTCTGCAGCATCTGCTTCACTGAAATGGGTAATGGAACAGATTATGTCAAAATTGATCGTCCTGTACCCTGCCGTCACTCAGGACCCATCAAGATTCTGCATGAACATCATCATGTATAAATATGAACTTTTTCTATATTTTCATCCTGCCTTGTCTTTATGCATGCACTTATTTTCTTTCCTTTTTCTTGCCAGCCAATGCCTCATGTTCTTCGAACGAGGAACAATATTTTGAACCAGTGGATGTCAAAGACCAGGATAGACAGCAGGTTCATTTTGGATGTTACTGTAATGGACGGTACTTTAATGGCCCCATCTACCACATTTACAAAGATTTGGCGGATGCGCAACAATGGCAACGTACCATGGCCTAAGGGATGTCAACTTGTTTGGATTGGAGGAGACAAATTTAGCGACTTTCATTCAGTTGACTTGGAGGTTTTTTGGATTCTCATCTTGTAGTTTGATCCTTACTGAAATTAATGATCTTTTATATTTTAGACCGTTTTGTCTTTTAGTCTTCTGAGTGATTCATCTTGTAAAACATTCCTCAGGTTCCTGTGGAAGGCGTGCCTGTGGACGAAGATCTCGACATTGCTGTTGACTTTAGAGCACCAGAGTCTCCAGGTCGATACATTTCATACTGGAGGATGGCATTCCCTACTGGTCAAAAGTTTGGACAACGTGTTTGGGTGCTTATTCAGGTAAATCAGTTTTGTGGGTATTGCGTTTCTTTTCAATTATTTGGCTAAGCAACTTTGATTACTGTTGCTAACGGTTCAATGAAATTGCGCGTACGTTTTTATCCTACACGTAGGTGGATGCTTCACTCAAGGAGTCATTCTATGATAAATTTCAAGGCCTAAACTTGAATATACCCCTTGAAGAAAGTGGTTTTAAAGGGCCAAAGAATATAGATGTCAATGTTCATCCTGAAGTGGATGATGCTTTTCTTCAATCCTGCAATTCTAGTGCTCTCGAAGAATTTGGGAAGCAACAGGTTGATGAGCAACCCAGGCAACAGCTGGGTGAAAATCTCTTTGTGGATGAAACTGCAACCGTGGGCCTTGGTGGCTTGCCTCCTACAACTTCTGGGGAGCAGACATCTATTTCTTACCCTATCATTGATTTGTCAGAAACAGCTTCTGTTATTGCCTCTAATCCGCAAATCCCTGATGTTGGCGCATTGACATCATCACCCAGAATAGATGGCAATAATCCCATAGAGGAGAGACTGCTTAAGGAACTTGAGGAGATGGGTTTCAAGCAAATTGACTTGAACAAGGAGATCTTGAGGATGAATAAGTACGACCTGGAGCAGTCAGTGGATGATCTCTGCGGTGTTTCTGAATGGGACCCTCTTCTTGATGAGCTACGGGAGATGGTAAGTTGTTTTTGGGAGGTATTTTCATGATGCTGCTTGTTTCCTTTCCTTTATCATCTGGATGCATTTTTTAACGCTTGATTTTTTTTTTTTTTGGGTTTGGAATTCAGGGCTTCCGCGACGATGAAGTGAACAGGAGGCTGCTGAAGAAGAACAACGGAAGCATCAAGCGTGTTGTTTTGGATTTAGTGAATGGGGAGGATGCTTAGATGTAGCGCCGTCTTTAATATTTGAACGATAGTGAACCCCGGATGGTGTATGATGGCATTCAGTAATGAGTATAGCTTGGCCTATCTTATGTTTGTGGATTTTTGTTAATAAATGCATATGGTATCCGACTTAGCTCACTTAATGCATTAGCTACCTTAATGCATGTGTATGTATAAGTTATTTCGACTTGGCGTTGTACATGTTTTCCCTGGCCTTCTTTTTAATTCTCCTCAACCTTTCTCTTTTACTTGCTTGCGATGACGCCAGCCACCATTTTTAAATTTATGGACTTCAAATGTAAAATTTACAATCAAAATTCTTCTATTCAAAGACAATCTTTGCTAATTAAAAATCTAACAGGCCCATTTTGTGTTGACGGTAGGCGTAAATACATGGATGGTGTGCGTTATATTTCAGTCTCAAGAATGATGCAAGGTTAATATTTTACTCTTTCAACTTTGAATTCAATCATTCCAACTATGATTAGATATGACTTACCTCTTTTTTAGATTAAGAGAAAAAGATGGAGGAACCAAAATTTTGATGAGGAAATAGGGGGATAAATAAGTTTTTTCTTACTTGAATGGAGAGAAAAAATGATGGAAAAAAAAAGTTGAAGATGAAATGGGTATGAGTCCCACAACATAGAGAGAACTTTTTCCTTATCTACCCATATGATTTTTATTACTTTTCCTTTCAACTGTTCTTTCCATCCAAGTCGAGTGTAAGTTTAACATCTTTTTTTTAAAAGAATAAGTTTTGAGATATATTTTAATATCTAATTTATTTATTTAATTGCTTACTAAAACCCTATAACATTAAAATATAATATATTTTTATTTAAATTATTTTATTTTAAAATATAATAATATGAAAATATAACTTTAATAAATAATTTGATTTTAAACATGAGTATAATTTTAAACTATGTATTTGAGAAGTCTAATCCACAATGCTTCGGACTCGGATTCAGGGGCGGGTCAGACTTCCAGGATTTTCCCGCCCATTTTGAAAGGAGTCATCTCCAATTGTTTCCCTGCCTCCCTCCACCCCCGGTTCCAGAAACAACCACTGGCAAAACAATGAGCTCTTCCATGGAGGTTACCCTGCAAAATCCCCCAGTCGCCGAAATATCCGAACAAAATGGTGTCGCCGCCCAAGACCCAGCTCCTTCTCCCATGCTTTCTGAAGAGAAGGTTATCGTATCTGGTACCATGAAATCGTCTTCACCTTCTCGCTCCGCGTACACAGATTCGTTTAGTTTCAATTCTTCCAAGTTATGATATATCTATCGTTTAAATTTGTGCCTATCTTCCTGTATCAGTCGAAGTATGTTTGAAACCTTCAAGCACAGCTCGGATCGAGGATGTCCGTTCAGCCATCGAGAGGTCAGCCATTTTATTTATGCTCACCGACTTCAAGCTTTTGTTTTTCAGGGATCTTTTGGGGGCATTCTAATCCAATTATATAGTTCTGCTTATCAACTTTAGCTGTGGATAATTTTAGACTGAACGAGAAGATTACGTTTTAATATTTGGCCTTACGTTTTCAGGATGCTTGAGAACAGGTGTTTGAGCTATATTGACGGACCCATTCCTCTGCCTCTTGATGACACGTTTCTTTCAGAAAACGTGCAAAGAATCTGTATTTGTGACACTGGTACCTTACTTTACCTATATGTGACGTTTAATTGACATGATTACTCTTAGGTAGAGGTTAACATCCTCCAAATTTCTTATTCTACCAAATTTTTTTAACGCGCAGATACGCTCGTTTAATTATTTGCAAGCATTCATTTTTTACCGTCAGATTTGGAAAACAGTTCCTTGTTCTAAGGAAAACCTGGAAGCAGTCATGGGTCAATTATTCGAATTTCAATGCACATTGTAACTAGATATAAAGGGTCAAAGTATGCGAGCGTTTGTGTATTTTCTCTCTCTTTTTTTAAAAGACAATATGTATGACGTTTAAAGAATTCATCATAACGCAAGTTTTTTTTAATTAAAACTCGGGGAGTTTTTGACAATCTTATTCCCCTGCATTTAGGGCCAGATAACTCTGGCTAATACCTTTCTATCTTAATACATTTTAGCAATAATCCAAAAGGAAAAAAAGATCGTTAAAACAATCCAATTTCTTGTCCTTTTTTTATCAAGAGTTATTGGTTCGACACTAGATGTGGATGTTGCAAAACTTCAAATAGAAGTGAGGAGGTCTGCTTTTCATACTCATGCATAAATTTTATGGTTCACTGATCTGAAGCTAAAACGTTCAATTTGTAGATGAGTCGATGAACAATCATAACATTCTTTTGTTCTGGCAAGTCAAGCCTGATGTGCATGTCTTTCAGGTGACACTGCTCAACTGGCTTCTATAGTTCTCGATAGATGGCGTATCCTGGTTCCCACTAATCTGTTCATAGAATTTGTAGCTTCATGATTTCTTCTGACTTGCTTATATAGTATCCTCATTTCTTAGGAATGAATAGTCTGAATTATGCATGTACGATTTTGTTCCATATAAAGTATCTTTCCACAACCTATTCCTGTTACAGTTAAAGTGCATCACAGGGTTATCGATATGGTCTGAATTTTGCCTTGTCAGCTTAGTGAAGAAGGACCGTGCGAAGAAATAAGTACCGATGGCCAACCTTCTAGCTTCAATGAATGGATTCTTCCAGCAAAAGAATTTGACGGCATGTGGGAAAGGTTCATAACAGCCGATAATTTTACTCCATCTCCAAACTTCTAAGCTACTATTGTCTTCTTTGGATCATATTCCGTTTCTACATTAATTTATCCTGGAACCATTGGTTTTGCAGCTTAATATATGAATCTGGTCTCAAACAAAGATTGTTAAGATATGCAGCCAGCGCTTTGCTTTTTACTGAAAAGGGCGTTGATCCATTTCTGGTTTCATGGAACCGGTAATCTTCCAGTATTTATTTACCTTTGCAATCCCTGCTTTTCTTCAATTCTGAAGTTCCATTTTACAATTTGTGCACGTCCGCGGCGTTGCCCGGTGGATAGTAGGCATGGTGTTGTTCCGGGAAATGATGACCAAATTTGGCTTTAAGACTTCCAAAAAATCTACGTAGTTTTAGTGATTGAGCCGGGCAGTTGTGAAGCGACCTCCTTCAAATTTTCTTAAATAAGAAACTTGGAGGTCCCTACTTATTACAAGATCAAGAGAACAACACCTTTTTAATGGTGGCACTTAATTCATCCTGGTCGTTGGGGCTCCTACTGAAATTGAAGAATTTCGAGCTTAAATAATATGCCTTTGGTTGTCTTTTTAATCTTGTTCTACTTCTGTGCTTCATTCTTTTGAGTAATTGCAGCATTGTTCTCTTGCATGGACCTCCTGGGACTGGAAAGACATCTTTATGTAAAGCATTAGCACAAAAACTGTCCATTCGATTCAATCAAAGGTGCATTAATATACATTTCTAATAATTTCTTCAGCTCTCTACCCCTCCCCCTCTATATATATTTTTATATCAACTAGTGAAAACAACGGGACAATAATGAATTCACCAAGTTTCTGGCTTCTATTCATTCAGATACCCCCAGTGTCAGCTGATTGAAGTTAATGCACATTCCTTGTTCAGTAAATGGTTCTCTGAAAGTGGCAAGCTGGTATACTTGTGCGCCTTTACTTTATACTTCTGACTTTTCCTTTGATTTACCTTTAACCTCCCCTTCATGTACTTACCGACTAGGAGCTATGATGTTTGATGTGTCTGTGAGTTGAATGTTCGCTGCTGTGTGTCGTGGCAATGTTGGGCATATCTATGACAACACACTTGAAAATACGTCTATCAGTGCTAAGACATGTTTCTGTTTGCAAATAGATAGTTTATAATATTATCTAGTACGATGAGGAACAAATCAATTACATGCATGAGACCAACATGCTTTACTAGCTTCATAAACTAAATGAGTTCTTTCACATCAATTGTACTTGTTAAGTCCGGATGCCAAGAGTATTATGCCATTACATCCATATAAGATTTTGTGATGTTCGTGTCACGGTGATTAATGTGTCGAAATGCAAAACTGCCAACCCAAAATCCGTGCAGCATACATTCGAGGAGCTGTCTCTGTATGACTTTGTTATATTGATAAGTGATAAATGTCTAAATCTTCCATTGAGAACTCTTTACAGGTTGCAAAGCTTTTCCAAAAGATTCAAGAAATGGTAGAGGAAGAAAACAATCTGGTATTTGTTTTGATTGGTGAGGCATAATATGACTTGGCTTAATGGTCATGTATCAATCACCCTTATGCGTGCTTGATTATAAATGCTTTCATCCTGCAGATGAAGTCGAAAGCCTTGCTGCTGCCAGGAAAGCTGCTTTATCTGGTTCTGAACCTTCAGATTCTATTCGGGTAAAATCTCCCTCCCCTCTTTCGTACGGGAAACGCAAGGAAAAACCATTCTCTCTCCTTTTGGAGCAAGTAAAACACGTTATATAAATGTATAGATATAAAATTCAGATGTATGAGCCCCCCCCCCTGTGCATAGAGTAGTGCAAACTGAATACGAATCTGCAATTTCAGGTCGTCAATGCGTTGTTAACTCAGATGGACAAGTTAAAATCTTCTCCAAATGTGATAATTCTAACTACATCCAACATAACTGCTGCTATCGGTAAGCCTAAAATTTCTCTCATTCATTCAGTTTATCTCCTCAGACCTATTTTATGTCCTCTCCTACTATGGATAGTTAGATTTGTTTAACCCGTCATGTCCGACATCTAGTTTCCAAGTGGTAATCGAGCTTTCCCTACAAGGGGAAAAGTTATCGAAAACCTGCTTGGGGCTTAGCATCCTCGAGGAAAAACCCCTTCTCGAAAACCCGCTTGGGGCTTAGAATAGGTGCCTAAACAATGATTGCTAATGTCTAAATTTAATTTGTAGTGCTCGAGGATGTCTTTGATATGCGTAAAAACAAGCCTTTATTTTTATTCCTTTGATCATTGAACTTGGCGAGCCAACCTAAAATTTATTCTTTCCTTGTTTGGTAGACAAAAGGGTAGAGAACCTTGTTCCTTCTTCAGTTTCCATTTCCTCTATCTTCAATTTCTGTTAGAACGGACAATTTACAAGCCGCAGATCATTCATACTTGTCAGTTACGTTGCAGATATTGCTTTTGTTGATCGAGCTGATATCAAAGCATATGTTGGTCCTCCAACTCTCCAAGCTCGCTATGAAATACTAAGGTCGTGCTTGGAGGAATTAATGCGCACAGGGATCTTGACGGGTTTACAGGTGCATAGTGTTATCATTAATCTGCTGAAACATTTTCCCCCAGATAAGCGCCTTGATAATTCTTAATCTATATTCCGTTTTGGGGGTTGGTTCATTAATCTGGTGGCCAAATTATCCATAATTGGTCAGGATTGTATGAACATCAAGCTTCCAAATTATGTTAATGCTAAGGAAAAGTTGAACACACCTGAGAATCATGAAGCCGCTCAACTGTGTAAACAGTTACTTGAAACTGCAGAGGCATGTGAGGTAAGGACAAAAAACAACTAAGAATATTTGGTATTCGCAATTTTTTTAATGGAACTTGAATGTTGACTTTAATCTGCTTGTAGGGAATGAGCGGAAGGTCTTTGAGAAAGCTTCCATTCTTGGCACATGCTGCCCTTGCCAATCATTCAGATTGCAACCCACTTAAGTTCTTATGTACAATGATGGAAACCGCGAAGAGGGAGCGCTCTGAGCTTCCCGACTGAACTACTCGATTGAAATACAATACGATAAATGTTTTTGCAGTGACAATATTTTATTTTTATAACATGCAATGAATGACTTGCCCCAGGTCCCACGGATAGTAAGCTTGCTCATAAAAATGATTCGACCTCGCGAAAGCCGCATCCTTGTCCTCGACTCACAAGTAAAACCAATTAGATTTGGGGCACAAGACTCGCAAGTTGATGGACCACTATGAACAGGGCGTGTATATTCTAGAGGCTCGTTTGGAAGTTCGGTGTAGAATATTTTTACGGAATTTGAAATAAAACCATAGGTCCGTTTGGATAGCCTGTTGAAAAAACGGATACAGATTCTGAGGTAGTTTATGTGAGAGGAATTTTATCTCGGTAAGCGTATCCCTTGATGAAAATGGCTTACCAAACAGAGTCCATATATATAAAACCGCATGTATGCCATATATGTGTTTTATCAGCATTAAATTGCAAAATGATTAGCATCATGTGAGCTATGAACCATGTATCTAATGGGAATCCGCGTAATTACAGTGTATTGGCTTGGAAGTTTGCACAAGTATTGGATTCATACCATGGCCATATAAACGACGGAACAAGATCATTCTCCGAACCAGTAAGCATAAGCATGCATCATTAACTAAAGTTTAAGGCAATGTTTCAATTAATGTGCCTATGATTTGGGGTTCTAAAACGCCAAGATTCACATCATTTTGATGATTGAAAGAAATAAAGCATGTTGTGTGGCAAAATATGCTCATTGGATTGCATATGCATGGAATGCAATGAGGTGAGGACTGAGGATGAGAAATAATTAGTGTAAGGTATGAATGGGCTTAAAGTTAGTACGTTGGATACAAGAAGCAACTTGGAGGCAAAGTGGCTTTCGAAAATTGTATGAAGTTTTTAGGGCCGAAGCCACAAAAAAGATAACACAATCACAAAAGCCAACAACTAGAAGCAGCACCTTCCACAAATCATACGACCTTTTCGATAATGCTTAACATACAAGTTGCTACTTTGCCAGCAAAATATACCCAATCCTTCCCCACACCTTCCCTTTCTTTATCCCACTCAACAATTTTTTTGGCTCTTGGGTTATCATCAAACTCTATCCATTTTGACACACTCTAGTCTACTATCCTAATCACATGCCTCTATCAATCTCTTTTTTTATATTTAAGCTTCCTTTTACTTTTTTATTCCGAGTCTCTCCTTAAAAAAAAAATAACAGCAGGAACATGATGGGTCAGTACATGAAAGTGGGAAGGCGTGTGCATGAGAGAACATTGAGACTAGGCTGTACAATGAGCACACTGCACACTCTTCACTTTTTTTCTTCTGTTTGTATCCTCAAGATTGAAGAACACAGTGATCCCAGTGTGTCAACTCGAACATAACTCTGTTAATTGCCATTTAGTCTAGTGGTATGGAAATTTCGTTACAAGCGGGAGATTACAAGTTTAATTCTTTTGTGATGAATCTGCTGTAGTCAATTATGGCGAGGTTTGTGTTATATTTCATTCTGTATAGACATACGTCGCATTTTCTTCTTCTACCCCACAGAAGTTTCATGTTTTACATTTGATACGGATAATCCATCCATAAATAGGCTCCAAAATCCATTACCATTCATCCTCGGTCACTTCAGTTTCCATCTCTTCTTTTATCGAGAAAAAATGCAAAAAAATTCAATTGAGGGTATTTGGGGTTTAATTACGAGCTGCATATCGAATGTATTTGAAACTGTAATATAGCCGATAGAAATTATTTTAAGAGAAATGTGTATTAGACCCCACAGAAACTCCAGGTAGAAACAATTTGATGAGGATCGTTCCAAAAAGTTGTCTTTCTTACAAGTCGGAAAGAGAGGTGGAGGGGGAAAAGCTTCAAGGTCATTTTCATTTGAACCGACCCTTCAGCCTAATGCCTCGCCTTTAGCTTGTCTCTATTATCCTTTTTCTACTCTAGAAAGAAAACGACAGTTCAATTCTATCTTTTTTACTTGCATCTGTCCACGATTTTGATTTCCCTTACTTTCCTCTTGTGTACAAACTAAAACTATGGTTTATTTTCTTCCAATGCTGGAAAAGCATTCTACTTAAACTAATGAACAACTTTTTTCTGCTTTCCAGAGTTCTCACTCCGGTTGAACTATCCTTCGAGTCTTTCAATTGTAAGAACGGAATACGATCATATAAATGTTAACTCAAGTTCATGAACATTCGCTTAATACAACCTAGTCTGTATAATTTACCAAGTTAAGAAATTAAAAAAAATACGTTCTCTAATCTGCCCGGATGAGTGCTAATATAATAAAAAGAAATAAGAGTCTTATATGTGAAAGAGTATTAATTTAGTATAGAACTGTCAGCAAACGCTTTCGTATGATAGAAAATTTGAGGAAAAGGATGGTCATGTACTCATGTTATTTAATTAGTGACATTTTGCAGTTGAGAACTGGGAAATGAGCATAAAGGAAATTCCACGTGTCGGCTATCAATCACGAAGCTTTGTGTGTTGGAAAAGCTTTCGGAGTGTCAGACACCAATGTATGAGTCAGCAAAGCCTTCGCCAGCCAATCATAAAGCTGATGACGAAGAGCAAATCCTCTCTTTGGGCGTTTCCTTCTCTGGCCGCTGCTTGTCTCTGACGAACAACGCCACCGCCACCGCCACCACCATAACTGAACTCTGCTTTCTCACCGTGACTAACAGTCGGTGCTATGGACTTTGACTTCAGGTCTTTCGGTCTTCATCCTGCCAAACATCTCTCTGCTGTTCAAGCTGCGCTCCTTCACTCTGGTACTTCTTTTCCCACACTGTTGTTATTTACTGTTAAGCATTTCTAGTTCTTCTTGTTCTTTGGTTCGACCTTTTTCTTTTTCGCCCTTTCCTTCTCTGGATTGCCTAGTTTTGTAACCCTCTCTTCATTCTTGGGGGTGTGAGTGAATTTGGGCTAGCTGAGCCTAGCACAGTCCAATGGATTCGAAGTAAAAGTCGTCCCATGATCTCCTTCTAGAAAAGGGGCCTTATTTTATGGAAAGGTGCAGACTTTGCGGTGTTGCTTTTATCACTTTCCAGAAGTAACTGCAGATGCTATTGATCATCCACGACACCGATGACTTCCATTTCTCTTCGTTTCTGTACCTTTAATTAATTGAACCAATAGTCATAGCTTTGGATACGTGCATTTAAAGTTCTGACAAGTTCCGGGGTGTAAGAGTTACAATGATCCTAATTTGGATACACATGGATATGATAATTCTTCTGTATGAAAAAGCCCAGAAATCTGATGTCTTAAATAGATGCTTCTCGGGGGAATCAACTAAACTTCCATATCTGTATGTCTTACCAAGAGAGGTCCCGTCATATATATATTCTCTGATTTCCATATATTAAGCACCTCTGAATCTCTCACGAGTTTGACAGAAGGGTTTGTTTCTACTCTATTAATGATAGTCAAACCCTATTGGCTCTGAGATTGGGGCTGGTTTGCGAAAAGCTGAGCGAGATGACAAACTGCATTGCGAAAAAAACCGACTCCATTGATGAAGAGCGTCAAGAGTTGCTAGCTCAAATTGAGCAGCTTCAGCAATCCATTTCAAGGATCAATAAACCGTCGACCTCAATGGTTGAGATTGGAAAACCCATATTGTGTCCTCTGACAGGGTTGCCTCTTGAATTCCTGAGCGAGGATGAGATGGAAAATGGGGTAGCTGGAAGCCATGATGTTGAGGAGGATGGCACTGTGCTAACTGAAAATCCATTTGACTCAAATTCAGATGAAGGTGAAAACTTTTTAATTTCAATACTTGTTTTTGTGATCCAGAGAGACTCTGAAAGAAAAGGAGTTCATTTCCCAGCATCAATTGCGTTTTCCCCATTTCAGCCATTAGTGTAGGAAACTGGGTCAGGGTTCGAATCTATCCCATTTTCTGGTGTCTGCCCCTATGTCTCTTTTTTCAGTCAAGTTTACATTTTCTTGATATTTGATATGTTGCTTGCAAGTTTTAATCATGTAAAACAGTTGCTTGCGTTTAAACTAGGGCTGTCCCAAGGTCCTAAAGAGATTAATCCACACAAAGGAGCCCTACAATAACGCATAAGATGTTGGAGTTTTGCGATGAGCTAGCTGGTTGATGTGTATCGAATATAAACTATTATCAAGTAAACTGGGTGCTTGTGTTGCGTTTATTTGCTGGAATGTTCTTTTCCCACCTGGAATTTATACAATTGGGTTTCTGTGTTTCTGCTGGGGATAGCTTGCTGACAATAAGCCCAATTAACTCATGCAGATAATATTTCGGTGTTCTATGAGTCGGATGGAGATGATGATGCGCGATCTTATTTTCTATGCCCTTTCTGTTATGTGGAAATCGAAGTTCCGGTTCTCTGCAGCCATTTGCAAGAGGAGCATTGCTTTGACCTAGAAAATGCTGTATGGCTTTCTGCTCCATAAAATTTTGTTTAGCAGAAATTTGTGTTCACATGATTTCTTATTGTATTGAAACTCTATTGTACCTTTCTTTTTCCTTGATTGATTTGAGTAGACTGTCCTTACTTCCCAGTTAAACGGGCTGCCCGTTACTTGTTCAAAACCCGCCCATTTAACTCCTGCCCATTTAAAAGATGTTAAATGGGTTGATGTACGGGTACGGGCTAGCCCGTACCCGTGAAATAATTAACGGGCGGGTAACGGGCTGGGGCACGGGCTGCCCAACCCGCCCATTGCTCTCCCCTACTTGTTTGAAACATCTTGACAAGACATTTCTATACCAAGTTGATATAATACCCTATTATTGATTCAGGTTTGCCCTCTCTGTGCTGCAAATTTAGGGAGGGATGCAACTGCACATTTCATTGTACAACATTCTAGCTCGCTTAAGGTATGTCCAGAATATATCTAGTATGTTGTTGGCTTTTTAATCATTTGTTTCTTGTATACTGATCTCATGTTATACAGCGGAGGAACAAGCCTGAGAAATCCAACGGCTTGTCTGGTAATTCAGCAATGTTTGGCAAGAAAGTGGTATCAAATACAAGGGGAAACCGACATGACCCAACGACTGATCTGCTTCTTTTTCGATTTGTCTGCAATACCTCTATTCAAAACTCTGACAGTGTTCACCAAGCTGAACTCTCCAACAACAATGTCTCAACCAT
>JANTPZ010002695.1:0-21093 GCA_025593235.1 Vachellia pachyceras
ACTCTACATATCTCACATGTTGCTCTCAGGTTAGTGAAAAATTAACTTGTATACCTTAAACAATCGACTGGTCACCTCAATGTTTGAATTTTCAGGGATGGTAATATAATTAACATCAGCCTTTCCAACAATATGACATCCCACTTATGTCTTGATTTGATTATTATATTTCATCACGTTTAATAGTTCTGGCATTCACATAAACCGATTTATGCTAATTTAATTTCAATAATCCAACGGTTTTGGGAAAACACATTACAAAATCAATAAATCATCATTTTAATTACCAACTACCTTGTAGCCTAGTTATATAAAGACTCCCTTGAGAGTGAGAGATTCTGGATTTGATCCTGATCGTTCCAGTCGTTATTAGTGTCATCCTTTCAAATTTAATAAAAGCACGCTTTGTACATTATTGTAATTAGGATTGTACTACTAAATAAAATATCTTTCCATTGGTTTAAGAACTTGAGATATGATTTTGAATCATACATAATATGAAAAGATTAGTGTATGTGTACCGACAAAGCCCAACATAATTGATAATTAAATAGCTGAATTCTTTAAACATGCTGTTTTGGATTCAAATCAGGCTGTGTGTATGAAAAAAAAAACTTCGTTGGGAAAGGCAAAAATATGTTCTTTGAATTAGTCTCTAGCTGGCATTTGAGGGATTAGATATTTGTTTCTGTCCAAAATAAAAAAGGATTTCTGTGTGAATTTGCGTGGATGGCATTAAAGTTACACAATAGTTAATATATATTCATGAATTTATTAAATAACGTTTCTGCCAAGAAAAAGAATTTATTAATTAATGATAATTTATAGGACAGTTTTACAGTTTAATAATCAGGACATAATATCCCATCGTACATTTTCTAAGAAATAAATTGAGCGTGGGTTTATACACAAAGCGTTATATATTAATCAATTAAATCAATTGCTAAATGTCTATTTTCCATCAGAAAATTTTTATTTAGCGGTAGAAAATATTAACTACCCTCATTTCAACGACGAATTAAATGTCATTTTTCTAGTTGTGAAATGCATCATCAGAACAGTAGATCCAAATATTTAAACCAAAATGACGCATCAGATTTAGTTGAACTAAATCTCAATAAAGTTAACCTAATTTATTAGAAAATATTAAAAAGTTAACATGTTAAAAAAGTTAACATGGTTTTGAGTCAATGATTTGATCGCCTATTTTTATTTTAAAAGTTATAAACAATTATTATCATTACTGTATTGGATCATGTTCTTCTACAATTATTAATCAAACTATATTATATATGCCATTATAATCTGGATAACATGTAGCTTATGCAGTAACGGGACAAAATTATATTTAATAAACCTGAAAGACTTGCTAGTTTATTGAATATTATACATCTGGATAAACTAAATTTATTGTTACGCGTACGGGTTAGCAGAACATCTTTGTACATATATATTGGAATTTTTTATATAAAAGCTAAATGTCTTTATATAATAAATTAAAGTCAATTTCTGGAAACCATATAATTTGATCAAAATATTTAATTTGCGTGTTGCCATATTAGGAAGCTGCATGGATAGTTGGTATTATTAAACAGCTTAAGTTATAAAAATAAATGAACAGACTTGAGTTGAAAATTTTTTGTTGTCGGACGGAAAAACAGGTAATGATTTGGTTGTTTCTATTTTTAGTGTCTCTTATTGAAGTGTGAGATTTTTTTAACTAAAGAGAGTAACATTTTTCAAGATTAAAAATTGAATTATTTTATAACATACTATAATTAACAATATAATTCCTCCACTCCCATTAATTTGTTAAAGATTAATTTATCCTTCTTGAAGGGGTAATTAAGAACTAGAAGCTCAGGAACACCTGGTTGTCACCCATCCTTATTAAGCATTTCTTCTTTACATATATACGTACGTATTTGTGTATCTGTCTATATCTAATTGATTTAGATTTCGGTATTATTGGGTTAAATTAAAATTAACTCTCTTCTAAACATACTTTCTACTTTACATGAATTTAAACCCCGAGATCTCAAGCTGAAGCAGCAAAACCCCTTTCGGTATGATCAACCCTTTAATTTGATGAGTCAGTAATTTCTCTTAAGAGAGACTAACGACGTTAAGTTTGAGAGACTGAAAGTGCACTTTTTAAACTTGAAAGATTAAAATGAAACCTAATGCAAATATAAAGGACTAAAAGTATACTTTAACCATATAATAGTACGTGACTCTCTTGTAAAGATGCATTATATATGTATACACTCCATCCATATGTTTAATCAAATAAAAAAAATGAAACAACTAAGCTAGCTGACATGATGGTTATATACAAGTTTACGTTTTTTTATGATACTTTATTATTAATTGTTGCTACATTTAGTTCTAATTATAGGGTCTGTGAAAAATATTTATTTTTGTTCTTGATATAAGATTTGAGTAATCCATTTTGTTAATCAAATTTATAATTTTTTCCTTAAAATAACCTCATTATTAAATGTGCATAACATGAGAGTTTCTCTCAAGTGAAATTCATTTGATTAGAAAGACATAATAGGGAAATCAATGCATATTTATTACAATAACTAACTTAACAAATTTTTCTAATACTAACAAATTAGTTATTTAACTCTTATACTACCATTGGTCCTTAATATAATCATCGATTAACTTTTATGTGAAGATTAAAGAAATTAAATAAACTAATATATTTATTAATTTTTAAACCAATTTGTCCGACTTATAAATTGATATATACACATAAGTACTTCAATATATATAAATTAATTTATTTAATTTTATTGATATCTTAAGAAAGTTAACCAAGGCATATGTTAAAAAACAGCGGAGAGAGTGACATTAATAGCTAATTAGGGGGGCCTAACGCCAAGGAAAAATATTATCTAGTAAAGAACATGGGATAAAGACACTCCATTAAGAAAATATCTTTTCATTTTTACTCATGTACTTGGTTAATGTAGGTGGCTAATTAGGGGGGCCTAACGCCAAGAAAATATCTTTTCATTATTCACGAGAACTTGTTGGTGTTACCTATAGATATGGGAAAAACCGGAAAAAAATAATTTTTCAGATTTTTTATAAATTTATTAATATCCATGATAAATGTTAAAAGTGCTTTACATTAAAACCCAGATGAAACATATTTAAAAAAAAAGACTATAAATTAAGGCCTATACTCATCTTGTTCAAAATGTATGATCTTTCAAAAGAAATTATTGATTTATAACATAATTGCATTATAAAGAATTAATATCTTATGTCTAGAATTGGAGGGAATATCATTTTTTTTTTACTTTCATCCCTAATTATCATGGGTACATAATTGACAAAAGAGAGGGATAGATGTAACACATATTTGGTATTGGACAAAGAGAGAGAGAGATGCGATCTTTGAATATAGATAATAAAGATGATTTTTTTAAAAAAATTGAAGATAGGCTTACTGAGTTAATTACCCTCTTCTTGAATATTACTTATATCTTGAGCTTAAGATAAAAGGGTTATGATAGAGCAAACAAATACTAATTAAAAAAATCCAGGTGTGCGTGTGTATGAAGGGCGCGTGGAAATGTGCGGCTAAAACTGGCTGTGGTTGTCTATGTGTGTGTAATAGAGAAATTAACTAATGGGGTGTTTGTGGTGGGGGGTTTGGATGATGGGATATTAGTGATTTATTAATTTCGATCTTTGGGGATGTTGTGGGTGATCACTTATTAACCATGGTTCAGGATATGGGTTTACAAGCTAACTCAACATACAAATTATAATTAGCAATATAGTGAATAATTAAGTGAGAAAAACGGGGTATTTTGCAAATAAAATTAAATATCTAAATAATGTGTATGAAAATTTCCAATGTGACCTATCTTTTTTAAAATAATTATAATAAATTATTTGGTAATATGAAGGTTATTTTATCAAGGGAAACAAAAGGAATACAATAAAGATACATTATTTATTTGGGAGAATTGGGAATCTTCCATTGACAAATTAATTGTGGGATGAGACATGCATAACATGGAAGATCAGTTGCATTTGCATAATGTAAAAGATTGGTAGCATATTATGAAAAATCAGTTGCATAATGTGAAAGATTACCTGCATGCAAAATTGGTTGCATAAAATTTCCTAAAAATGCAAATGCAAATGATCTTCCACATTATGCAATTGAGCTTCTATGATACACAACTAAGCTTCCACATTATGTAAATACAACTGACTTTCTATATTGTACAGGTCTCGTTCTTCAATTAAGTAGGGAAGAGCAACGGGCGGGTTGGGCAGCCCGTGCCCTAGCCCGTTACCCGCCCGTTTAACATTTCACGGGTACGGGCTAGCCCGTACCCGTGCATGAATCCGTTTAAACTCTTTTAAACGGGTTGACATAAACGGGCGGGTTTTGAACGGGTATAGGCAGCCCATTTAGGTAACAAAAGTGATGGCTGTGATGCAAACTTGAATGGGTTTTCCTCAAAGCAAGCCTAAGGAATAAACAAATTAAATGCGCTCTTTTGCTTTGAAACTCACATGACAACAAGGGGCATGCAAAAAACAAATACAGATGATAAGAAAAAACTTGTAAAATCAAATTTACATAGCCATGGGAGAAAAACTAATACCGATTCCATAAGTTGTCCAATGCTGATAAGACAAGGGGGCACTGGGGCAGGGCTGGGGATCTGGGCATCTTAGAAACAAGCCGAGACACATCAGAGACGGATGCTTCACTGATTGCATCATCTTCAACTACTGAATGAAAATCCTGCATAGAGAAGACACCAATAAATGGATTTTCTACTAACCAATCCATCAAAGAAAACCTCTGGCCATGGCGATCTATTGATCCTTCAACTAAAGGTCATGCCTCCAATATTTCATTTATTTTTTGAATAAACACTGAACTCTTCAGATATTCACAAAGAACTTCAGTGAGAAACTACTTTCAAACGTAATTTCAAATTATCATAGCAATTAGTCAAAAGAATGTACCCCATCAATTGACAATGATTCCTTGGAATGCATAATCTTGTGATTCTGATCAAGAATTGATTTTGGCCCAAACATAAATTCGTCATCAGGCCTGAACAATTATTGGCACTTGTGCAGCAATGTTAGATATTCTAGTAGACACACTTGCCCAAACATAAATATGTTAGTTGTGTTGTGCTGGGAAATGGACACCAACTCTATATACACACCCACACACGAGAACAACTCAAGCACAAGCCTTTGAAAATGTGAGATATTCTAATAGACACACACAGATATTCTAGTATAGATATATATATAGACACACAGATATTCTAATTGGTATATGAAGTTCCAGGTAAAGCCGGCAAGCTGATGTGAGATGATGGGAAGCACTAGCCTCAAGCACTTGCCTAGCCAAACAACAGTTTCCTCTCTCAAATTTCTACTGATTAATATTAGCAATGCATAATACACACGATCAAATGAGTCTCTCAAATGAGAATCAGATGTTAGACGACACCCAAAATTAATTAGCAATGCATAATACACTCGAAAGATTGCAATAATTAGCATAAATAGGTTATCACTTAAGAAAGTGTTAACACATGCCACTAAATTTATTCATTGGACACAAAATCTGCAGAATCTCAGAAAGGCCAAATTAGGGGAAAGTGTTCAATGACAAATATTTAATACATACACTTGAAGTTGAGAACGAAGGTGAAGATGAGCTGAGCTCGCAACGGCACAAATGAAGATCAGCAGACTTGAAGATTAGCTCAGCTCGCAAAACGAAGTCGAAAGCGAAGGTGAAGATGAAGCTGAGCTTGCAAAGACGCAAACGAAGTCTCAGCTCACCGATCTCTGAGCTTTGAGCTCGGTACTCGGTCTCGGTAGCTAGCGGCGATCGAATGTCAATGATTCTAGGGCACACTAGCACAATAGCACAGGCACACACAGACACACTGAAGGCACGGGAGGCGTTGGGAGAGTGACTGAGTGAGAGCCTTGGACAGACCACAGACGCAATACAAACAAAACATACGGGCAAGGGCAAATCTCACATTTTGGGTTGGGGTAGATACAATGTGGGCCAATTGTTTTGGCCAAACCTCACATTTTGGACGGCCTGTTGCTTCTGGGCTTCAACTTTCAAAAAAAAAATATATACGGGCGGGTACGAGCAGCCCGTAGCCCACCTGTTATTATTTATATAGGCGGGTTTTTTGCCAGCCCGTTACGGGTAAAAGACGGGCGGGCTTAAATGGGCATTTTCTTGCGGGTTGCGGGCAGATCGTCGGGTCCAGCTGCTCAGTCCTAGTTTGATGAGGGGTGGGGGTATTTATAATACCCCTCACACTCTTCACAGCGAGCATCTCAGGAACCCTTTTTTTATGCTTCCAAAACTACTTCCCTATCCCCTGCCACAATTCCTCCGCCACGCATGCTACTATGTATCTCTGAGTTTTGTTTTCTTTTCTTCTTTTCTTTCTTTCTTGCTACACGCCACCCATGCAGCCTTTTGACTTTCTTTATGTTTTTTTTTGTTTTGTTTAAAAGCTGCTGTAGATGGGGACGTTACAGTTCGGACCTTGAAGAACTCTCCTTGTTAGTTCGTCCTTCACACAAAAATAAGTAGAATGAAATTCAAAGAAAACACAGTTATCATGACAGAGTCTTTGAACAGACAGTGTACCCATTTGAGAATCAAGAAAAGTGCTTTAACTTAAATTGATGTAACCATTTGAGAATCAGGAAAAGTGATTTAACTTAAGTTGATGCAAGTATGTAAAAGGAATTTTGTTTTGACTCTTGTGTAATATCAAAAAAAAGGAGAAAAAAGCTTCTCCAACCCCGATAAATTTTTGGTGATAGAGGGAAAATGTCAAAGATGAGAGAGGAGATATTTGCCAAAGGTGGTGCTGAGAGTTCCTGTTCCTGATGTTGAATATGCATCGGAGTGGCATTGCTCACTAAGACAGAGTCATTGCCAATATATGGGTCGGAGTCGAGATTAAGCTTTGAAAATCCATTTGTCATGTGATGAGTTGCTCCTATATCTTGGTGCCACAAGGAATCATTTGAAGTTGAATATTCAGAACAGTTGGCAAAAAATGATGGTGGAGGCGGAGCTTGAAGGGCATAGTTTGGTAGATCAACACAGGTGAGAGCTGTGTGGCCAAATTGAAGACAAAGCTGACAAGGAACGTCATGGTCTGGATAAAAGGATGAAAATCGACCTCTACTTCTATTCGTACGTTAGCCATCTCTGCCTCTGGATGGACCACCATGAAACGTATGACCACTAGCTCCAAAGTTGGTTCGTCCTGGACCAAAAACTCCTTTGCAATAAGTGTGACGACCAGCACCAAAAAGACTACCCCCTCAACTTCCTTGGGAAGAATAATATTGAGAGGCGTCTCGATTGACAGCGTTCGCTGAGATTTTAGAGGGTAATGAGACTGAGTGGTGTTGATTGATGTGTTGCTAAAAAAAATGAGATGATGATTAAAGAGAGCTTCAAGAGATAATGAGCTTCGTTGTGTAGAGAGAGGTGTGACCTTATAATCATGCTCAGGACCCAAGCCTACAAGTAAATAAGTAATAAAATCGTCATCAGCTACATCTTTTCCAGCAGCAGCCAGAGAGTCTGCTAAAATGGTGGCTCGATGGTGGTAGACGGTGATCGATTCCCCTCCTTTCTTTAGAGTTATGATTTGTTGATACAGATGAACTAAGCGTGCTTGTGTTTGTTGAGAGAAGGAAGTTTTAAGAGCAACCCACAATGCTCTTGAATACTTGTTTCTAAGAACCAAAGGAATCATTTTCTCTAAAAGAGAGGTAATGAGAATAGATAGAACAGATTGGTCTTGTTGAAAGTTGAAACCATGAAATATTTGAAGGATTGGGTAGTCCCAAAGGAAGTTTAGGAGGAGGCTGAGGAATAGAGCTGTCGATATACCCAAACAATTGTTGTCCATAGAGATAGGGCATGACCTAAGCTCTCCAGATGAGATAATTACCTTGAGTGAGTTTTATGGTAACATAAAGTGGAAGGCTGGAGGGAGCTGTAGTAATCGCGGTGAAAGGAGAAGGTGAAGAAATGGAGGAAGTGTGAGGTGACGGTGTAGTAGACATAATGGTTCCTACTGCTTTGATACATAATGAAACAAAAAGAAAGAACAGAAACTGTGGCACTGAAATTGTATTCTAATGGCTTTTTCAATATAGTTACAGTAAGATGTCTAGGCATAAGGCAATACAACTTTCTCTACCATAGCCACGTATACAACCATGAATATTCTTTTTTTTTTATACATAAAAAGACCACAAAAGCTCAAAAGAAAAGGAAACTACACAAAGTGGGGAGAAAATCCCAGACGATCATTCAAGCACAAACCTTGAAGGTGGTGCGGGCACTCATGATAGATAACAGAGGAGGAAATAGCATCCTTCGCCAAAGCATCTGCCAAACGATTATGCTCCCTCGGTGCATGACGAATAACAACATTCCACTCCTTTGACATAAGATCTCTAATGTCCGCGAATAATACCCAATGTTAGAAGTATAGAGACTACAAGCTATTAAATATTTTTAGGACAGTTTGGTCTTCTTGGGCCTTTGCATTATGTGGGCTTCAATAGGTTCCTATATGAACTTCCTCCCAATTTGTCAATAGGCTGCGCCACAAGGAATTGGCACTGCGATGCTTTCCAGCCACACTTTTCCCTAAGAACTTTGATTCAGATAGTGAAAAATTCATTCTTTTTTATCCATACATATCCGAGCTTCATGAGGAATGCTGAGTTATGCCTTTCAATGTCCTTTAATCCTTAGCCTCCGCAACATTTCGGTTGGCAAACATCCTTCCATTTCTTGAGATTGATTCCTATATGGTTATGAGTGGTTCCCCATATGAAGTTACTAATGAGTTTTTTTCCAAGTTGGTCCTCGTGGAAAGTGGTAGCCTAGTAGATTGCATTGCATAACAGGGGTATAACTGTGAGGACTGATTTGGCCAAAGTGATTCCATCAAAGAAAGAGAGTGATGATGCTTTCCAATCACTAAGCTTACTCAGCACTCTCTCCACAATTTAGTTATAAGGATCCATGGTAACTCACAGGGTAACTCCTAGATAGCTTCCAAGGTTATCTGTCTTACCAGAGCCAAGCTTGCTGCAAATTCAATTAGCTTCCTAGAGCCTACATTTTTGTCTTTAATATAATATAAGGCTGACTAATAATAGGAGGCTAATATAGCTAAATAATTAAAGAGGATATAAGTTTTGAATACCTCTAGTGAACCTAAGAGAAAACTCTCAAGTCATTTTTGCTATTTAACCTTTACATAATTAGGTCAATAAATGTTGACTATTAGAATTTTTTTTTTTTAACAGTGAGACAACATTGTAACTTACGGATTTTCAAAATCCCTTAGAGAGCTTTTAAATCATTTTCCCTTTAACCCTGTAAAATATATTAAACATGGATAAATACAGTTGAAAATTTATTAAAATTTAATGCATAATTAATTCTTTGTCGTACATGCTTAAATTAACTTATAAATAATACTACTTCTTGTTTTAAATATAAGAAGTTATTGATTTTTTTGGAGATTGAGGAAGTTATTTCACTGGTATATTTATCATTTTTTTAAAATAATTTATTTAACATGTAAACTAATATAAGATAATAATACATATGAGTGTTTTATAATATATATTATAATTAAATAATTTTTAAATTTTTTTAATCATTCTGAAAAATGAATGGGCTCTTGCACGCAGAGGCAGTCCATGCACTTGTACGATCTTGATGCACTAGATAGTTAAATTCGTTGGATAACTAACTCCACCATTCTGCTGCCTTTCACGTCACATTCTCTATTTCTTTCTTCTGCGTCCACTCTGCAAGTTACCAATTCTCTGCTTCTCTCATTGTCGGCAGAGAAATCCGCCGTCGGCCATGTTGGCGCCGCTTGAAGGACCACTCCTTGGCCTCTGGGGTGTCCTCACCGAAGCCAAACGCATCATCAATGGCCACTCTAGTCACTTCCTCGCTCTCTCAATCTTCATCATCCTCTCACTCTGTTTCTCTTTCGTCATCCACCCCTCCCTCCTCCGCTCTCTCGTCACCACCACCACCGACATTCTCCTCCGGCAATGCTTCCAATCCCACAGTATCAAAACCAACGTGCTCTTCTTCTCTCTTATTTACTCATTCATCGTTTATGTCTTCTCACTCTGCGCCATCGCAACCATCTCCTATAGCGTCTTTCACGGCTTCTACGACCAACCCGTCTCCGCTATCAGGTCGATACTCACTTCGTTTCTACCCTTAATGGGAACCGTCGTCGTTTCACAAGTTACAGTCTGCTTAATCTCGCTTGTGTTTGGGGGTTTCTCGTTTTTAGTTTTCCGTGGAATTGAGCTCCTGGGTGTTCGAATTGAGTACTCTTCCCCTTACTTCATTGGCTTCTCTGCTGTTTTTCTGCTAGCTTTCTTGTTCGTGCTGGTGAATTTGCAAGTTAATTGGACCTTACTGTCTGTAATTGTGGTCGTGGAATTCAACTGGGGGTTGACGGCTTTGAGAAATACTGTTGATTTAATCAAGGGAATGAAAGAAATAGCTCTCTCTTCGTTGTTGTTTCTTGTGATTTTTACTGGGATTTTGGTCTGGAGCAATTCTGTTTCATCAATAGGTTCCAATAATGAAGGGAAGAATTGGGGTTTTGTGGTTCAAATTGTTCTAGCCTCCATCCTCCTCATGCTGCTTCTGCTTCACAAAACTGCGTCCAATGCTGTGTTATATGTGTACTGTAAGGCTATTCATGGTGATAAGCTTGCTCAGGAGATTGCTGAGGAATTCACTTATGTCACCTTGCCCTTTGATGATGGGAAAGTTCCTCATGTTCTGTCAATAATCCATGAGTGACCATGGGAATGAGGTTAGTGGTCTTTTTTATGATGCATGTTACTTCATAATTACTATTAGGTGAATATGTTTTGTATACACAGAATGAAAGATAATCACACCAAAGAATGAGAGGGTTTTTTCTGTTCAATTATTGAAGCTAAAAAAGAAGATGTGAGACTTGTGAATTAGTGTATATCATAAATTATCATCTGAAGTGAGTGAAGTATATCAGAGACTTAAATTTGAAGAGAATGGAGGATTTCCAAAATTCATATTCTTGCTCGAATAGAAGCCTCTGTTTTCAATTTCTGACCACAATTATTGTAATTGAAAGGATCCTCATGTCCTTATCACAATAATATCCACTCTCTTAAAGTGTTGGTTCCAAGATGTTGCTTTTATGTATTTAAGGGCTTATGTGAAACTTGTTAGATTTGTATGCCTTTTTCTAAATTAGTTGTTTGTGCATACTCCCTTTGGTCCTTATTATAAGGTACCGATTAGTAGTTCTCACATATTAAAAAAATGATAGTTAAGTCATTAAATTTATTTTAAATGATGTGACTTAATTTTTTCAACTTTGTCCCTTTCTAAATAACGTGACTTATTTTTTCAACTTTGAACATCAATTAATAACAAGGGTAAAGTAATCAATGTCTCGGTCAATACCTTATTCCACTAGAAGAGATCAGCTACATGGATCTTAAGATGTCATTGAGCTGAAAACAAGTCATTGTATAACTTTTTTGTTAACTAAGAGGTACAGCTCAATAACTTCATGGAGCATCTTCTTGGATCTTCCTCTTCCTCTTTTAATTGGACTCCAAACAACTTGATCGACATTTTTCACCGGTTTGTTCATTGATCATGCATAATATATGACTGCAGCAAAACCTGCATATAACATTATAACATGTCTAAAGCATATATTTCTCTTGAATCTCATGGATAACCATCTGGTAAGAAACCATTGTTGACTTATTTTAAGCAGAAAACGAACTAGAGAAAATCCAGGAGCCTAACAGGCAGCAGCTACTCTGTCATTATTTTGAATATTTTGCTATAGTTTCCAATTTTTTACGAGTATTTTGGCTGTTGAGAGATAAGTAGGATACCCACTCAACATCTGCTAAATAACCTTATTGGGACATTGTTGACCCCCACAAATTGCAAATGCCTGTCGATAAATTTTTAACCCAGAGAAATTGGAAAAAATAATTGCTCTACTGATTCATTATCACTACCGCATAGAATACATTTCAAATCATCAAATGGGATCTGATGGTCAAACATTCAAGTCTTTGTGTAAACAACCTTTTTTTTTTTTTTTTGCATTGTTAACCACATAATGAAGACGCAAAATGCTTTGGAACTGAAAATGTAGACCAGGCAGTTTTATCATACCTGAATCTGGTATGGTCTTCTTGGAACACTTGATACCCACTGCTGATAGTATCAATCCTAGTTGGATTAGCAGATTTATCATACATGAGTTATTGTTTTAGTATTACCTGAATTGTCCGTAGGTTATTCATTGTGCCAGAACACCTAATTGAATAGCTACTTAAATATCAAGGAAGCATTCTGTTATGAATCCTACTTCTTGGAAAATTATATTGAACGGTCAAGACTATTAGAGGCGTTAATTGTGTTTTAAGTAATCATGGGAATATTCTCTCATTGAATCAAACAAGAAGATGAAAAGGATGTTGCTTGTGTGCAAAGTTAACCTTCACTTTCAGTTCCGGGAAAAACAACAAATGGATGGACTCTGCTTACAGCATAAAAGCAGCTCAATGAGATGATATGAAATGAGAAAATTTCAACTTTTCTACCGACGTGACTTGTATGGATTAGTTGGAGATGTTCTTTTTTCATCCATTCTCAACTTTATCAAAGCAAACTGTCCGTCATTATGGCTAAATTATTACCAAGGCAAAAGAAGTACAAAGAACTTATCTGAATGGTTGATTGCTGGTAGAGCTAACTTCACTTGGCTAGATAAAGTCTATGAACCTTTCTAGTCTTAAATATAAAAATTGGATAACTAATTTGCAGAAATCATACAAATTTGTTAAATTAGTCATTTGTAAGAAAATTGCGTGTCTATTCCTTTGAAGTATCATTTTTAATTACTTGTATTGGAAACTACTCCATTGATTAAAAAAAACTTCCTCAATCTGTGTAATTTATAGAAAGAGTTTCGGAAAAAAAATTATAAATTTGAAGGAACAAGGTGGATCAATGCCTTAAATTTTGTATCAAAGTGGACTCATTGACCAACTATTGCCGTCAGGAACCCAAAGATTATTATAATTATGATTAAGATGCAATAATATTGATAAACATTCAAAATTATAGCAAAAATTTCAAAACAGTTAAATATAACATAACATTGTTATATATTTATATGCAAAAATAGTATGGGTTTCACAACAAAAAGTAACTGTATTAGTTTATATTTAACGGTCCTAACATTTTTGCTTCTATTGTAAATGCTCATATGTATTTTTGTACATACAAAAAGTATACGATGCTGAACGCATTTTATGTAAAAACTCGTAGATATTTTTGCATCTTAATGCAATAATTATTGTAGTGCTAATGTAAAAAAAAGTGAGCTAAGGAAACAAACTTCAAGAGAAAGAGATAAAAGGGTGTGTAGCCCCATTGGTACGTCTTTTAATCTTTTGTACGTATACTTATTTTGGATGTGTAAAAAGGGTTCTTGTTTGATTTTTGGAAATGTGTTTGTTACATGCTTTTGCCCTTTGAGAAGAACTGGCTTGTGCTCAAGTTAGACTGGCCTAATGCCTCCCAAAAGATTCTCTAACTTTAACTTTTCATCTAATGCAATCTTGCTGCTCAAAAAAAAAAAGAAAAATAAACACAAGAAAGTGCTATGGATGGCTTTATATATTGTTAGCTTCATTCTTTTCAACCAGGATATTACTTTTGGAACAGAAATCATGAACTCTAAGCAGTTCGTAACTCTCAAGTCTAGTCAAAGTAAAAACTATCATCCGTCCCTTTGTTAAATGTCAGTGTGTACCTCGAACAAAATGCTTCTTCCATTCTAAATATAAGTTTCAAATAACTAATTTGCACAAATTTAAAAGTTGGTTAAATTGGTTAAAGACAATAAAGTAACCATAGAATATGATCCTAATTAAAACACATACATTATTTGGGGATAATGAGAAAAGATATATTTTACATCAAAGAATGGTTGTAATTGAAGATACCATTATTTATTAAAACACCCCTATTTACAAAGAATATGAGTGGGAGAAAAAATAAATAAATGAATGTATGAGAAATAATGACTGCAAAATGGTATGAAAGAGATACGTAATTAATAAGGGATAAAATTAAAAAAAATAAATGATGAGTAAAACCAGCTTAAGCACATAAAAAAAAAAATCAAAGACCCTCACAAATTTAAAGCTTAAATTTTGAATATGAGGGCGTACGAGAAAACTTAGTGCTTCCCCATGTTATCATTCATCTCATGCAATAGTTATCGACTTCTAACTTTATCAGCATGCGAACTGAGAAAACAAAAAATGTTTGGCTTGATTGATCCAAATGAACCATGCTTTTCATGGGATTTGATGCTTTAACTTTTGATATTAATTTTTCTTTTCATAGAGTTTGTGAAAGAAAAAGGAGAGGGAGTGAGGAGAGTTCAAGTGAATCTCAACCCGTCTCTCTTTTCCCTTTCCTCTCTAACTTGATAAGAAATTTACAAAGAAAACTGAGAAATTCAGTGGCTTCCTCGAGACATGATCAACAGAGCCACCACAAACTTCTTGCTCGACAAAAACATTGCCAACAAAACAACCTTGTACCCGTTTGGTAATCCATTAGAAAAATGAATTTACATAAATCGAGGTAAATATGTTAGATGAGTTTTTATCTCGATTTGTGTACAACATGGGAAAAAAAGGAGAAAAAATTGTTTCCAAACACCCTCCTTAGTGGTTGTGCTATAAAAATACTCGTTCCTACTTATTTTCCCCAACATGGGTAAGGCTAATATGGTCTTTTTTGGTATTGTAGTTACATATCAAATAAAAATGCTGGTATTCCATTGATTTGTCAAGCACATCCATTTTTCCATTACCAGCAACAACAAGCTTCATGCCAGTAAAGATTCACTGCATAGATCGCATATTGCTATTGAATTCTATCAACAATCAAACATTTTGAATAAATTGTCAACTAAAAGATTCCAATAACATCATTTCCCATTATCCCTTTAAAATTCATTTTGCATGCCCACGACAAACTAAAGGAAATGGAATAGACTTGACACATTTGTAATTGCTCATATTTTGAGATGATTTTAACAGTTAATAGAGATTTGGGGGAACAAAGAAGTACATCGTTAATAAAGTCACCTGCCTTGCTAATAAATAGCAAAAAATCAAAACGGTCAGTAGAATCATCCATAAGCAAATGCTTTATACATTTTAACTACAAGGGAGAGATTGCAGCAATATTTCTTACCCTTACGACTCCTCTCAAGTCAGACCTAAAGCTTTGTACATTGGTTACTCCAAAATTTCTCAAGGCAGAGTTTGATATCCTAAAGCTGTTGGCTAAAGATGTTCAAACAAAACCTTTGCTTCAAAAATCAAAAGAATCGCATTTCTGATCAATGTAATCAAGAGTTGTTTGATTTGTTTTAATTACCATCAGTCACACAAGTCACAACTTTCTGTTATGAACCAGGTTAGATAACGACTTCGGATTATAAACCCTCTCATCCTGATCACCACCAAAGAGAACGTTGGTCCAATTGGTAGATCTCTGAACAAGTCTAGTTTGTACCTGGTCACTATCTTCGCCACCAGAGGCCTCATACCCATCACTAGTTGAATGTGAAGGAGCGATTCCCTTCAAAGGCACTGCACGAGCAGCTGGAAGACCTGCTAGCTGTCTTGTTTCCTCAGCTCCCGATGAAGATGCTCGTAAAGGGTGTGTATCTGGTGAGTCTAAACTGCTTTCAGGTGAGGAAACAACATCGCCGGGAGAGCCGAATATTGTTTGACTAGTTTGAAATGCACTACGTGCTTCGAGCTGGAGAGGAGCTAAACTAGACATTCCACTGAAGCCTTTACCAAAATTACCGGCAGAAGCTTTTGCCAAGGACTGCATAGGTAATTCAGCTGGCAGGCGAGCCCGCTTGCTCGCTCGCTTTCTATTACTCTCAATTCTGGGGAGCATTCTTCGGCCACTGCCACCAAAGGTGCTGTCTGGTTCCAGCCTGAAAGCATCGTTCTGTTTCATCACAGGCTGCAGGATTTTGGATTTTTTTCTTGCTTCTGCAGCAGCCTTGGAAACCTCTTCTGCATTGGATCGTGCCAATGTCCATGGATTAATTTTGACTGCTCCAGGATTCTTTTTCTTAGCCGGCAATTCTCTCATTGCCTTCTTTCCCAATGAACTTGCTGAACCAGTTTCTGGGGATACTACATCAAACTATCACCCCCAGCCGGAAAAAAAAAAAAAAAAAGTTGTCAGAGGACGGTGGATGATGCATCATTCTAATAGCAAGGGAAAGAAGATATGCAGAACCATGAGTCATTTTTATTAATACTGTTTATATCAAATGCCAAACCACGTAATTGCTCTATGTGAATGCGCTGGCCTAACGAGTGTGTTACAGCACAGTCAGTAGTAAATCATCACATAGCACTCAATTACAAGGGAGTAAGCTAGTTACGTGGCCCAATACCCTGCCAAGAAAAGAATTACACATTCATAATGCACCCCATTAAGAGCTTAGCGCCATTCAAGGAAGGTAAGTACGTATGAAACAGATACAGAAGCCTGTTCTCATACTATTGCATGCAATGCAATATGTAAGTAAGCTAAAAGTGGACCCTGTGCTGGTGGCATGTGGACCCTACCTACAGGGTCAAAATTTAAAACCAAGGGCAAAAGAATATTTGGGTTTGTTTGTTTCCATTTTTAAACAGCTTTTTTTCTAAAAACAAGAAAACAAAAATATGTTTGATGTTTTGTTTTTAGTAAGTTGTTTTTAAAAACAAAAAAAAAACAGAAAGTTGTTTTTAAAGCCAAAAAACAAAAACAATTTGTGTTTTTTTTTTTTTTGCATTTCTTAGTTTTTGTTAGGGAATTTTGGAAAACCTTTTATCCTCCGCTCGATGGTTTTTTCTCCATTTAAGAATTTGATTATAATCAAAACTTCACCCTCTGATCTAAGTATGTTTATTTTCAAATGTAGTAATTTTTTAAAACAATTATCCAAACAGATTTCTTTGTTTTTTTCAGAACTTATTTTTAAAAACAGTTTTGAAAATAAGAAAACATGAAACGGAAAAAAAGGCCCTTTATTTTTCAAAAAACATAGAGCAGTAGCCAAAAAAATGCTCAGCAAGCAGCCTAAGAAATAAGCCACACAATTCATCCCTCCAGAACAAGGCAGCTACCTCCAGACTTGGTGCTTGTTTGGCTATTCTTCAAAAAAAATCACTTTTACATTTTACAAGACAAAACTCCTCTCACCTTGTATATCGCAAAATCTCTTAAACTAAGTTAAACCAAACACCCCTTTAACATAGATAATAGATAATGTTTTTACTTTCCTCTAAAAGACACAATTATTTTTTTTTAATTTTTTATTTCTGATACAATACAGTTCAAGTATTATCCCAACTGGTTTAGCAAGGAAAAATCCTTCTGTAGTATTAAAAGAAAACTCCTCAAGATAACCGTATATAAGCAAGTTGGGATTGATAATAAAAATACCTTATGTTCAACAAAGAGCCGTGGGGGTGTGCACCATGCAGCACGGTTAAAGGTAGTAAAGGAGCTTGCACTGCTTAATCCAGTAAGTGAACTGACAGGTGACATTTGAGGGCTCTGCTCACCTCCAACTCCTTGCTGCTCCCGTTCCTGCTCCCTCAGGGCAATAATGTAATCATATGTGCTGATTCCCTGAGTTGTTCAACAACTTCAATAATTAGCTCACTAAAATATCATTATGACAATATGTATAAATATCATAGCAAATTTAGCAAGAAAAAGGACTAGAATAACGATATACTAATGTGTTGACTCTAGTATAACATTTTATTAGCTTAAGCAACTGCTTGAATTTTATAGCTACATAACATCATTCCATCCACCACTATATTGTATTTTCCATTTCACCAGTAAAAACTCAGAAACAATCAGCTTCATACATGAATAACAATAATGCTTCACAAGTGAATTGAAAAGTAAAATCAGGAAAAACAATGGAAGTAACTAGAAATTACCAAGCTTACCTTTTTAATGAGGAGGATGTGAAAGAAGAAAAGCTGAGCTAGTGGCAATGTAGCAATCATGGCCAAAATGACACAGGCAACCTGTGGAAAAAAATATGCTGTCATTGAAAATGGCAGGCACACATATTTCACCAAGAAACGGCCAAAAAGATGGCACAAAGGACTACTGAAATAACAGCATGCAGAAGTATATAACACATTGTTCTAGCAGTAGTTACATAGTATATATCCCCCAAAAAATGTACGGAACACTAACCACCACTATAGTATATGAAACCAGAGAGAAACTGCTTCCCAACTTGGAGCTGATATCAACAGAAAATTGCTTCTTCTCAATAAAACATCGGATAAGCACAATCACTCCAGTTGACCATTGAAGAATAAGCTGCAATCTCAAGCCCAATGTGCACAAAACATGTATACACCTGTCAATAATTCATGAAAATGAAAATGACCAGGAAAACTAAAGCTTACTCTGAGCCTCTAAGATGGCCTTCAGGTTGGGGTATGTTGCTTTTAAGAACAATTGAGACAGATATAGGATGGTATAACTAACTTAAGAGAAAGAAAAGAATCTGAAACTTGATGGGGACACCCAAAAGCAATAGATAAATAGGCAAATTCTCTATGTTCCAAGGCACATTACACACTGTTGTAATCGATGGGAAAACCTAAAAATATAGATCAAAAGGTACATTCTTTATTCTCCGAAACACATGTAAGATTATACACTCATCAAGCATGTCATGAGCTTCAGTCTAATGGGGGGCTGAAGAAGCTTCAGAGGATTGAAGACTTTATTGAGAATATAAGACTTTTACACAAATGATTTGAGGCAGGTCATATGGGAAAGGCTGGGTATGACAGCAGGAATGATAAGCAAGACATAAGGGGAATGATCTTGCTTACCAAGAGAAGAGCAGCAACCATGAGGGTGAAAAATTGTCTGTAGTTTTTCTTCCCTACGCAATTGTTAAGCCACTGCAAAAACCCAAAAGACAACAGGCCTTAAAATCATATAGCAAACAATAAGGAAACCATAGAGAAATCAGATTCTCGTACTCTGCAATGATGATCAAAGTGATCAACACATTTGTCACAAACTCTGCAATGCTTGCCGAACTTGAAGACCTGAAACAATAACATTCTTCATTGAAGTAAAATCCCATAAACAACTTGGCAAGATGAAGCTGTCAATAATTTAAAATCCTGTACACACATTCCAGGCCAATCACGAGAGAAGTAATTAGTGAAGCATGATATCAGAGGGCAAGAATGACAGATCTAGCTGTTGATGTAAGCCACATTGTATTTTAAAAAGTGAATTACAAAAATTTTCTTGGCTGAAAAAAAAATCTCAATTGAAATTACTTTCACGGACCTCAACTTCACACAGACTGCAATAAAACATGCAATCTTCACTTTTTTGCTGGTCAGAGGACTCCTCACTTGAACTAGAGCACCCACAAATAAAAGCACAGGGAGAGCACACCAACATTAAACAGGACGATCGAGGTGATGGCGCATTCTGCTCTATTGATATAACTGTATCTTTCAAACTTGCTTCTGTGCCCAATGCTTGCTTATCAACAGATTTTGCTTCAACAGTTGAAGCATATGCATCATTGATGGATGAAGTTGATTGCCCACCAAGTTTAGAATCTTTCTGTACAGCAAGATTTTTACTGTCTGAAATTTTCAGATACTTTTTTGACTTAAAGACCCCTGGATCTGCAGGATCAGCTGCAGCACACCAAATATATAGCCCAAAGACACAAGTAATCTGGAAAAAAAAAATGAAACATTACTGAAAAATGATAAATGGATCATGCCCTCCATTCAGTTTAAAATAAAGGAAAAGTAACTTCCATTCTGTTACAATTCCCAGCAAACAATAAAATGCATGCTTATTACATTACTTAATAAAAATGTTTATCAAATTAATTGTTTCAACTTTCAAGCACTTCAAGTACCAGATCATGATCAGTTCTAACTGATCGATGTGGACCAATATCAATTCCACAAATGTATGTGGCAGAAGCAGCAACAGTGCAGACAACAAGAAATACACCACATGCAAGTTTTATCTGTTCTAGCAACGAAAGTAAACTTCTAGTATCTGAGCTAAGGTATTGTTTGACAGATTACAAATCAAAAGAGGATTCATTTATTTGTACACAAACGAAACATTATTCTTCCATCATGAAGAGTATGCAGCTTTGTTCAGTTTAAAAAAGGCACAGACTTTGGGTAGAAAGGGTATAAGAGGCCTGAAAAGACAACAAAGGATAGCCAATCCAAGCCAAGTCCTTCCTAAAGACATTATAATCCCATCTTTGATTGCAGATTGGTTTCCTGTTTCTACATCTCAGTTCACAGAAAGCCTGAAATTCACCAACCAATGGGCTGAATCATTCCCACTTGGAGTTACTGACTATTCAGTCCAAATCAACCATTATATTGCATCTCATGATCCGGGACCCATGCCTACAATTCATATTAGTAAGCGCTCAATTTCCACAAAATCTTACTAACCCCAGAAGTTTTGGATTTTGGATATCACAATCCACATGGCTAAGCTAATAAATTGGAGGCAAAATATCTGTGCTACATCTTCTAAAAACAAATTCACAAGTTTCAACCTCCCTTGAAATATTTCTAAATTCAATTAAGGCCGGTCAGCTAGCATGACAGAAATTGAAAATGTTGCTCACATCATCCAAGTTCAGTAAGAATACACTCTGAACTGTTAGTACTTTTCCATCGGGTTCCATAACTCTTGTGGATGATGCAAATGATTTTTTCGCAGTTTTGAACAGCCACCTTGGTAAGTTCCCAGAATCTAGGTACTCACCAATCTCTCCTACTCTCTCTCTCTCT
>JANTPZ010002696.1:0-18180 GCA_025593235.1 Vachellia pachyceras
CCTCCAATATGTTAGCTCCATAAGAATACCAAGCATTGGATTCCATTCTCCTTCCAGTATATAATTGGAGAAGGATTAAATGTAAATAAGCAAGGATACATCAACTTAAAGTGGCAAGTTTACTTAAACTTCACACTCAACTGCAGTGCCTTTGAACAAAGTGCTTGAAACATGTGTGCCTGTCAATATATTATCAGCCTTCCCTCCCTATTTTTCACCTTCATCATGTAGCTTGACTATATATGATAGACCAAAATGGCAGCAGAGATGCCAAATTGCCAACTACATTGATGAGTATCCAAAGCAGTAGACTTTACCTTTTCCTGGAAAAGAGAAAAAAAAAAGAAAGAAAAATCATAAACAACAAGAAATTGCAACCACATCCAACAGAATAATGGAATTTTGACATGCAGTCATCACGTAGACGATCAGGCATATTATCTTCCTCTTAATTTGTTTCCTTTCTCTTTTCATCTTTTTCCTTTTTCTGGATAAGTTAAGCACAATGCTTTAGACACTTGCATCTCTTCTACAATTTTGGTCAACCTGGCCCATCTAATACATATATGAGAAAGAAACAGTAAGTGAACAACTTACTGAAGGACAGAAACGTAAGCACAAGTTTTAATAAGAAAAATAAATTGGACTATCACAAATATGAGACAAACCTATTCTTCTACGCGGTTGCCCTGGCGGTCCAGGTGGCAGAAGAGCATCAAGTTGGCTTACTAGTAGGCTGGAAATACTGCAAACCAAATAACAAAGTTGAGGACCATGTAAGGCATAGAATGTCCATTCTGGGTAGAATACAAGTCAACCATTCTATTGTTTAACAGGAATGGAGAAAAATGGTGCCTTGATCATTTCCAAGCATAGTAGAGACAAAGAAAATTTAAAAAAAACAAAGGTGAAAATCAATTCCTCCTAAGCCGCAGGCCAAACATACCTTACTTCACTTTCTGAAAGCTCTTTTGCACGAGTGTACAATAGTTTAAGTTTTGCTAATGAGTTATCCCCAGGCTTCTCAACCACCTCAGGAGCTGCATTAGCTTGGGAAAAAACCATCAACAAACAGCAACAGTGGTATGTGTTTTACCATAGAGAGATAACACATAGGAAAATAGGAACTCATATCAGATAGTTTTACTTCCAATTACTAGAAAACAAAAAACTAACAACAACAAAAAAAATCTATTTCGTGTACACTAATTAATTCTTATTGTTATCCACTTAACAAAACAGAGAAGACCGAAAAATAAATCCTTAATATGAGGTCACAATGTCGAGTCTCCAATATCAGAAAAAGTTAAGGTTCCATAGCTTACAGACGAGTGGCAACTAACTCTCAGGTCATAACGTTTAGAACATTTCATCTCTTAAATTCAATTCATCTAACTTAACAGTAATCCTAATTCAGAAACAGAAAGTTCAATGGGAATTAAAAACTCCCCCCCCCCAGCCTTTCAGTATCAAAACATCACTCCCGCATCACAACTATCAGATTATTAATTTACTGCGTAAATCCACGTCTTTGAAACTAACCTAGTTCCAACTATGCACAGTTCATAACAGCTTTTTTGTTTTTTAAAGAAAAACCAACAACAAACTAGGATCGCATTAATTTACTAGCAATGCGACAACAATTACATCATTCAATAGCACACAAAAAAAGGCAAAGAAAAAGTCCAGAGAAGGATCAAGATGGAGCATTCAAAAATAGCAATGATGGAGAGACAGACTTGTTTGAAGCTTCTTGTGCATCTTGTTGATGTCGATGAGCACCTCCTCTTGCTCTTTCCTTAACTGATCCAGCTCCTTGGAATTGTCCAAGATGCCAGCAATGTCCGGTGACGCCATCGTTACTCCCTCGACAATCGAAGTTCGATTCTGTCTACAATTATTTTCGCCCAACGTCCAATTACCCCGAGAAAGGAATTTGACCAAGCATAAAGAATAATACAGCGATATTTTCATTCAGTCTGTGATTTAAGTTTTAACCCACAAAAACACACATTTTACTAAGAAAGCAAGAAGATAACAGAAGGACGATCGTACCTGGTTAATCGGGAAAGTAACGAAGTGACGTCGTTTTTTTTTTTGGCCAAATAAAGGTGGCGTTGTTTGTTGTCTGCTGGATTCGGTAAATCGGTAATTTATACATTATGGCGTTCGTTTCCGTTAACGTTTTCAAAAATTAAACGTAATATTTTTTTATAAAATGGGATAATTTCATTCATATATTTACTTTGATTTGAATAAAAGTATTTTTCTATTACGTTTCTAAATGTGCACATGATGATTATGATTACTACTACTACGAGAAAATAAAAAAAAAAAAGCAAATCCAAAAGGTCATATAAATAGGTAGAAGGACACATGAGACAAGCTGACATTTTAAAATTTTAAAAAATAAAATTAAACTGATCTTATATAACACTATTTCAGAAAATTGTCATTGACTTTAAAAAAGGTATTTTAAGTAACGTTGTCAATTAATTTTAAATAAAAGTATTTACACGTAAGTGAAGATGTTATCAGAATTATTATAGAAGTTGTCATTGAATTTAAAAAGGTAGACAATGTTAAACAATGTTATCAACCAACCCAAAATAAGTATTGATATTGTCAAACTCATTATAAAAGTTGTTACTAAGTTTAAAAATATAATCAATATGTTAAGCAATATATCAACCAACTTAGAATGAATGCACCCACATCCAAATGAAAATATTGTTAAAATCATTACAGAAATTATAACTGAACTTCAAAAAAGTCATCAGTGAATTTCATTGTTCCATCTTAAATTTGAAATCTTAAACTTGCAGCTTCTCCTCCATTGTGTTATTCATGTGAACATTTTGAAGTTTTTAAATTTAACGGGTACAGGGGAGATTTTCTCTCCTGTGCAATGAGTGGGATCAAAGTTTGGAAGCCGCGTTTTTGGGGTGGGGGGCGCCAAGAATAAAGGTATGCAGGCATACTAAAACACGTGAAAAAAGAATTTAAATAAAAAAAAAAAAGGAATGGAGTCCAAAAATTTATACGCTTCCTATAAAAAATTTTAAACAGTTATTTTTCGTAAATACTAATATAATCATGAGTATTAAAATAATTAATACAATTTTTTACCCCTCATATACGTCCCTTACCTTGGTTTCAGTCTCTAAAAGGTAGAATATATTAATTTTTATTAGATTTTAAAGATCAATATTTTAAATAAAATGATATTTGAGAGACTAAAATTAAAATGAAAAAATTGAGGATCAAATATTACTAGATTGCATTAACGGTGACTTATAAAGAAGGAAATATGCAATAATAGTAACTTTAAGGAAGTGGAGGAGATCGGGAGATACCTTGGAGCTAATATCAGATTCCCCACACGAAGAAAGGATAAATACAAGTTTATAGTGGAGAGAGTCAAAAAGAGATTGCAGGGATGGAAGGCTTCGAGTTTGTCCATGGCGGGAAGAATCACGCTTGTGAAATCAGCTGTAAGTTCTATGGCGATGTATCCAATGCAGCATGATAGACTGCCACATGGAATTGTTGAAGAGTTAGAAAAGGCGTGTCGAAGATTTGTTTGGGGAGAGGAAGGGGATAATCGTAAGTGGCATGCTTTATCTTGGGAGAAGATGTGCTGTAAGAAGGAAGAAGGAGGGTTGGGGATTATAAGCCTCAGACGCATGAATGAGGCTTTCTTGCACAAGATCTTATGGCGTGTTCATACCAAACCCACTGATCTTTGGGTTCAGGTTCTGAATGGCAAATATGGGAGAGGTAGAGACATGTCAGATAGCCTAACTGCTAAAGGGAGGGACTCTCGTCTATGGAAAGAGCTTTCTAAGGAATGGGAGAATTTCATTAGATATGTAGAAATAAGGAATGAGCCGGAGCATAATGGAGATAGACATGGGTCAGAAAATAATAGTGAAACAGAAAGGGAAGTACTATGGAGATTGATGAAAGATGGGAAGTTTAATACCAAATCTGCTTACCAAGCGACTCAAGTGATTCAAGGAGAACAGGATCTATATAATTGGAAGAGTATTTGGAAAATGTGGATCCCTGAACGCATTAAAGTATTTGCATGGCAAATGTTACATAAACGTTTGGCTACGAGAGAGATAACAAGAAGGTGGGATGGAGGAAACAATCTATGCCCCTTATGCAACCTTCACACAGAAGATCAATTACATGCTTTGAGGGATTGCCCGTATGCAACACAAATATGGAGGAGGGTGGTTCCTGAGAAGAAAAGGAATCGCTTTTTTGGAGCTATGTGGCCAAGATGGATTGTTCAGAATGTCTGGGACAAAACAGAGGTAGAAGCAAGAGGAGAATGGGCCGAATTATTTTTAGTTACTTGCTAGCTAATCTGGAAATGGAGAAATGGGCAGATTCACACTGAGAATTTTAAGGTCCCAGATAATGGGCTTCAAATTGCTATGCAAATTGTTGATTGCTGTAGAAAGAGGAATATGAATGACATGTTTAGGGAGCATAGAGAGGAACAGATTTCAATTTGTTGGAGCCCTCCCCCCAAAAATTGGATCAAACTCAATACTGATGGCTGGAGTGGAGAAAAAGGGAATGGGGGTTGCGGTGGAGTGATAAGAAGAGATTGTGGGGAGTGGATAAGGGGTTTTTCAATACAACTTCCAGGGAGGGATGCGGTAGAAACTGAAATGATTGGGTTGATTGAAGGTCTAAAATTATGTTAGGAGTTGGGATTCACCCAAGTTATGGCAGAGAGTGAAGCTAAACAAATTATTCAGGCATGCGAGAAAAATCAGCAACTAATCGGATATTCTCATCTACAAGGGAAGCTAGATAACTTACTGGCAAGGAATTGGAAGGTGGATTTGCGCCATGTTTTCAGAGAAGGCAACCACTGTGCTGACAGAATTGCTGCGATGAGTCGAGAACAGGGACGATGCAAAACGATCTGGGTGAGCCCTCCTGAAGACATTCTGCGGATGTTGGAAGATGATAGAGTAGGCTTGTCTAGTGTTAGAAGAGTGTTGATGTAATGGGCCTGAGCCCAACCTTTCACAAAAAAAAACACCTAACATCTTCAATCCTTGTTCTCCTCTTACTTTTTGTCTTATCTTATCGATCTACCTTCCATTTTCTTTATCATTATTAGATCCGTTTCTCCACTGCCACTTCCATTTTTTAACGTATTGAACTGTCTTACTTCTTGTCCAAAGTCCTTCTTTATTGCATGTATTATTTATTTCTAAGAACTTTTTCTATAAATGCTTGTGTGGGTATGTAATAATCAGTTTTGTATCATTAATCTTGTGCCTTCCTCCAATCTTTTTTGAACTCTTTTGCCTCTTATGTGAAGGATATAATATATACTCCCTTATACACACACACACACACACATGCGCGCATATACCCACACATATTTTCATAGCGACATAAAAGAAGACTTATGGTAACTAGTAGGTGTTTAAGTTATAGTGGGTACCAGATGTGATTGAGGGTGGGGAAATGCTCCCACTCAATTTTTTTAGTATCTATATAAATAACTATTAGATTTTATTATATACCTATTGATTTTTAAGATTTGAAACAACTCAAATTATTTATACTAGTAAGCATGTTGTCATTTGTTTGAAAATAAAAAAATTGCTCACACTGCTACAAGGTCCTAGCTTCACCAATGGTGGGTACATATCTTAAGGCTTTATAGGGTAGTATTAAAGTCACTCTGCAATATATTTTGGTAATATATTAATAGATATTTATATTTATGACCTTGTAGATTTTCATTGAGAGCTTTTGAAGTAACATTGCATAATTATCTTTGACCTAACAAGGGTACCGAGTAACTTTGGTATTCCTTCCATATATATGTAAATCATATATTATTTACTGCAAATGACTATTTTAGATTCATTATTATAGGAACTGAATTATGTGCATATATTTAAAGTGATGCTTTAATTTAATTTATTTGTGATTTAATTAATTATTATTTAAAAGATTACATTATTGTTAATTATAAGAATTCTTAGTGTATGATCAAATTATTAGAAATCTTAGTTTGATCTTTTCAAGCATACTTATAATAGATGGACATTTCTATATTAGAACACTTTTTAAGGGAGGTTTATATATAATGCATATGTTTTTGTGTATTGCATATTGTATCCAATTATATATATTGGATTTATAGTAGGATTGATGGTACGTGAGATTATTGTCATATTTCAGGATATATGTATATACATATATATATATATATTCAATTCTTATAAGTTTCCAAGACACATAATTATGAATATTTCCAAAACAATTACATCTTTCAAAATGCTTCCTACTTCACTTGTCTTGAAGAAAGCAAGGTAAGTTTCCTAGAGACTAGCTAATGTGCAGAAAATGCCTCACAATCCTTATAAACATATCAAATAAATTAAATTACGGACCTCAACTTCAAGTTTACCACACAAAGGAGAAGCAAGGTCCACAACATTCCACCAACTCAACAATTTACAAAGGATCTATACAATAACATTACGCCATATGCCCTCTCGATTGCTTTTCTGAAGGCAGCAGGTGTCACTTAATTTCTCTTTTTTATATTTAGTTTGTCTTTTGTTTTATTTCTATTTGTATAAAAAACATTACGCCATATCAACATGCAAGAATAATAATCACCAATCCAAATCAAAAGACGAAACTCCAAGCCTCAAACTATTGCAACCTCTTCCAAACTTAGCCCATGCATAATCCAAAGATTCATCACCTTCCAACTCAATTCTCACTCCCATAGTAAAAAACCACCCTTCCATAATCTAAATAACTCATTAGAGTCCTTACCCAACCTTCACAATATCCATTTACACTAACACCCCATATTCCACTTTTAGAATTTCACTTTCAACGTTCCCATAATTGTAAATCTTGCTAAAAAAGTATCTAAATCCACTAAACCTATTATCGTACTCATTATGAACATAACTCCAGTGCCAAAGCAAAATGAAAATAATTGCTTTATCATCGACAATGAAAATCTCAATCTAACATCAAACCCTAACACCAAAATTTATAAACCTCAAAATTTAATAAAACCAAACTGAACAAGTACTTAATCTACTCCAAATAACCAGTTTCAACCCAAAATATTCGGTCATATATCTTCCCTTTTTGAAATCCATCCTCAATCCTAGGTTTTCAAAATTCCTAAATCTAAAGAATCAAGAGGAAATGAGTATAATAAAGTTAGGGACATAGAGAGCCATTCCCACACAAATTACTGCTCCCTGCAATGACACCGTTCACCATGATAAGGGACACATAGAGCTACATCTTTGAAATGGCTTTATGATGCAAGACGGTGGTACAAACCCAAAGGGAAAGATCTCAAGAATCCGCAACCAATTAGAATATATGCATCCCAAGAAAACTAAACAAAGGTTAAACGATCTATATGAACCCCCAAACACAAAATAACAAGAACTCTAAGTGTTGAAAGACGTTATAAAGTTGATCAAACCTTGATAAATCATTAGTTTAATAAAGAATTATAAAGAGAATCCTTTCTCAAGCAACATGCAAAATGCAAAATATTTAATCTTAAGTCTTAACCTCATAATCTCATTTCAAGAATGAGGAGTACAATGTATTTATAAAGTTTACATTCTGAAATTTTATATTAAAAATATGAAATGCAATCTAGAATCTAAAAAGATAAAATTCAAATCTAAAACTAATATCTATCCTAAAATCTAGGGACAAAAAAATTCAAAAGAATATATTCTAACTAATTTGGAGTTCAAATTTTGTACAAATAAAGTAAACAATAGCTAATAAGCATTTTAAAAATGTGATAATTTAGGCCCAAATGAGCCCTTCCATGTATAACATTTGATCCAAACCTTTTAGTTTGAGGCCTTCAAGCCCAAAATATGATATGCTGGTCCACTTTCAACCCAAGTCAAAGTATCGATGTCATTGGAGTCTTCATTCTCATTCATAGATCCAAATACCATTTGGTTTGTTAAAACATCTTGCACAAGCACATTCAATACTTCTTTAATTCTTTTGGTTCTTACTCTTGTGATTGATCCATTTAAAATTTGTAAAGGCTCATTTAAATTTGATGACTCAGCTTGCTGATCACATCATTCTCTCTTCCCTCAAAAGGATTTACCCTTGAATCTTCACCTACATCAAAAGGAGATAAATAAGCTTCGTTAGTGGTTTACTAACATTATACTCACTAGGCAGATCAATCTTGTAAGCATTACCATTGACTTTTTCAAGCACTTGAAATGGACCATCTCCTCCTGGAGCTAACTTTGAGCTGGAAATCTTTCTTTTCTCATATGCACCCAAACCCAATCTCCGGGTTCAACAAGAACACGCCTTCTTCCTTTGTTTGCCTTGGATGCATATTGCTCATTTTTCTTTCCAATTTATTATTTCACATACTCATGAAGAAAGTCATACATATTGACATCTAAAAAATTACAATAGAAAAATTTGGGACCTCACCGCTCTACTCACGTGTTTTATTCAAATAAGTTTATCTTCACTCATGTCTCCCTCAAATTTGGCTTATACACCACTCAGGCCTTTTTCCACTCTTTAAATTCCCCTAAGGCTCTTTAAAGAACAAATATAAAAGATTATTTAAGAAAATCAACAATGACACCAAGATTGAAAATAAGCAAACTGAATCCAGAAATTCTAGAAAATGCATTGAATTTGAAACGAAAGAAACTGAAATTAGAAAACTTCAATTGAAGTGATTCTAAAACGAGCAGAAAGATAAAACTCTAAGTTATGAAAAACTTATTAAATGCTGAAAACACAAAGGAAAAGTGGATGGATGGATGTAGGAATTTTGAAGTTGAACATAAAGACTAGACATAAGAAACAAATGAACTGAAATAAAACTGAATGAACATAAAAATAAAATTTGAGTTTAGAACTGAAGCTCTGATAACAAGATTTTTCAAGAATGACAAAAGATTGAAGATATTAAATAAATTTTTGGGTTTAGTTTACATTTTTCTTAGTTTCTTGTGGTGATTTTCATATTTTCTTTATATTTGGTGGAGGGGAAGGGGAAAGGGAGAAGAGAGAGAAAGAAAGGTGTAAGAGAGAGATAGAGGAGGGAGAACAACAAAAAAGAGGGAGAGGAGAACTCCGAAGAGGAGAAAAATCAATCAATATTATTTAAATAATCAAACGTATAAAGCAAATGAGTTGATATGCTATTTATATGTTTCAAATTAACCCTAAAAATTAATAACAAAACATTTTAGAAACTTAGAATTAAATACAAAATCAAAATTAATAATAAAAAATGATAATAACTCAATATTAAAACTCAAATATTATCTAATAATGATAAATATCCTAAATGTCCGAAATCAGAATCACTTATTATTGCATATCTCATCGCTCTACTTTTTTTTTTTTGTCAAAAATCTCATCGCTCTACTTATCACGGTGAATAATATACCTGCCACGGTAAACGACAAAGAGCACAACCCAATTTTGGCTTTGGTCGCCTTGACGAATAAGACAGATCTCACTTCTTCAAAATTGGCCCTTGAACTTCTAATCCTCAATCAACCTTAAATCCAAATCTTAATTAACATGAACCCCAAGATTAAAAATGAGAATGTTACATGGCTGTCTTGCAAAAGTAAGAGTGTATTACCTACAAGAAAAGATATCAGATCCTAAGACAATTGAGCTTACTTTGTAGGCTATGCTGAGAAGTCTATGGGTCAGAAATTTTATTGTCCTCTACCTTCAAAAACGCTTGAGGAATCTAAGAATGTTAAATTTGTCGAGAAGCACATGATTATGGGAGTGATAATCTACAATATGATCTTGAAGAGGAAACAACAACCACTAATGGTGAGGAAACATCAATAAACAATGACACTCCGTCAATTAGGGCTGTCATAGACCATAATTACCTCCATAAATCAAGTTGATAATTCTGGATATCGAGAATATATACATACTGGTCAACATGTCACAAATCTGGAACAACCACAAAAATAATGAACAACCTGAACCAACTCAAGATGATGGGTTAAGGAGATCAACAATGAAAAAGAGATCAACATTACCAGTGACTGTACAGTATCTGACTAAATTTGTTACGGTAATATAATCATTGAAACCTTTTCTCCTATATTCAATTCTTTGTTTATGTTGCTTTGTATGTTTTGATATATAATTGCTCAAAATAAAAATTCCTTGCTTTATTCTTGGCGACTGGATCGTATAGGATTAAACAATGTTTTGTATTTTTAGTTTAATTATGCTGGGGAATTGTCAGAAAGGGAGTAACTTGAAATTGTATATGTTTTTCGTTTGAGGAATATCATTTTTTATTTGTTCATTTTTATTTTGAAATTGTTGATTGAAAGTTGAGCTTTCAGTTCCAGTGCTCTAGGGTTGATTTAATTAACACAGGCATTTTTTTTTTGGCAAAATGATATCTTATTTGCATGTAACTTAAAGTTCATAGGGTTTAATATGATATAGACTTTTTTAGGAGAAAATCACACATACACACATTTTATCAGGTATACATTTCAAAATGAATAATTTCAAAATATTATTATTTAGCTATATACCCACATAAAAAGGCAAGGTATTTAACTATATACCCACATAAAATCTTATTTGCCAGGTATAATAAAAAGGCAACGTATAAGAAGAAGAAGAAGAAGAAGAAGAAGAAGAAGAAGAAGAAGAAGAAGAAGAAGAAGAAGAAGAAGAAGAAGAAGAAGAAGAACTTTGTATAATGAATATAATTAAAGTATAATTCTTTAACTAAATCATCAATATCATCTATCTATGTTGATGTAGTTACAAAATTTATTTAAAAAACACCCTATTAACCATACTAAATTATGTTTGAATTGTCGACATCTTATCACAACAATCAATGCATGGTGCAATGGATGAGGAACTGCAATCCTGTCACAACCAATTGGTTAATTAGGCCCCATGGAATACTAGTATGTGACTCCTTATATATATAACTCACTTCTAGCATGTTTCACTAAAAAAACATTAAACTTCTTCATTTAATTTATACCTTAAAATTTAACAACTCTCTATCACCTCTATTTAATTGATACCATATCCCATGAGTACAAAGTCTTCACAATAATAAATAAAGAGTAAATTGTACTTTCATATAAAAATTTTAATGATATATGACTTATAAATAATACTTAAAAACCTTTTTGTTTACATTATAAATATGACTAGAAGAATATATGTGCATCCGAGTCAATCAACTCAAAATTTCCTATTTGTTATAAAGTTCTTACTCATTATTCTCAAATTAAGTTTTTTGTGAAGTGATCAAAATGTGTTTAGTGATATTAGTTTTAATTATTGTTATCATTTGATAAATTAATTTTATTACTTATTAAAATGTTGTTTTTGCCATTGATATTCAACAGGGAAATTTTTTGTGAAATTAGTTATCATTTTATTAGTTGTTAATTGATAAGTTAAAATTGTTATTTGGTTGTTGCAAAAAAAAAATTGTTATTTGGTTAAAGTTGTTGTAATTTCTTTCCTTTTTTTCGAATTTCAAATTAAGAGCAGTAGATAATTTAACTATAAAATTTAATCACAAATTAGTCCTAACTAGAAACATTTTGTGATTAGGCAATTCCAAAGTCCTGAAATTCGTAAATTTATTGGGTATATTTGTCTTTCTCTTGTATTTTATAAACACGCACAGATGTATAATTCACTCTTCCTTTCTTTTATTTGTTTTTTCTTTCTTCATCGATTCGTCCCAATTTTCATCTAGCGGGACTCAAATTCGCTAAACAATTTCTTTCTATATTTATTTTCTACTGATAAAAAGGATTTTAAAAAAAATTAAACTGTTATTTTTTTTCTAACTATATGTATCCCCCATTAGTAGATAGTATCAAAATGATCATAAAGTTATCAGGAAAAAAATCGTGGTTCGCCTGTTGCACAATTAAAATACCACTCTTTGGAACATGCATAGTTGACTCCAAATATACAATGTGCGTGTGAAACGCAAGAAACTTCTCTACTAAATTAATAAAAGAGCCACTCTGGAGCTATGCCATGTTACCTTACACTTGATCACATGCATATAGTTGACTAAACCAAAATCACAAGAAATTAAAGCATAAATAAACATGATCGATGTCTCAATCGTGTGTTTATATATCTATATGTATAGTTTCGAAGTAGAATTGCCAAATCGGAAAAAGTGGGTGCTATCATATAGTTGGAGATAAGCGGATTTGAACCGCTGACATCCGCCACAAGGTAAACCACCAACTCTCAAGCCCTTGAATGATTCTACCATGGAGGCCAATGCTAAGTAAGGATTATTCTGGTTCCAGAGGATCCAGCAATAGGAGAACCTAACGGAGAGCTTCCCCCCATTCTGCCAGGCTCTTTGGTACTAAGAATGCGTTTTGGGGTAGATGGTTTGTTTGAGAGGAGAAACATGAAGTATTCAAAGAAGAAGCCAAGGATTATTATGGTTCCATATCCGGCACAGGGACATGTAACTCCCATGCAACAGATGGCCATGGCATTTCTGAACCTTGGCTTCGAGCCAATAATGGTGCTTCCCCAATTTATCTACAGCCAGATTGTGATTCGTAATAATAATGAAAAAAATCACCACCACCACCATCATCAGATCAAGTGGGTCGCTATAGCTGATGGGTTAGTCAAGGATACTGCTATTGATTTCTTTGGGATCGAGTCGGCCATGGAGAACACTATGCCTTCTCAATTGGAGAGGTTGATTCATGAGCTTCAAGAGGCCGCCACTGGTGGCAGCAGTGGCGGTGCGGTTGTTTGTGTGGTGGTTGACTTGTTAGCTTCTTGGGCTATACAAGTTGCTGAGAAGTGTGGGATTGTTGTTGCTGGGTTTTGGCCTGCAATGTTTGCCACTTACAGATTGATTGCATCCATACCTTACATGGTTCGGTGTGGCTTCATTTCTGAAACTGGTATATGTAGTTAGTATTTTGTGTTTTAGCTCACTATTTTTTAAATCAAGAAATGCATAGCATTATTTCTGGTCGTTTAACACCGTACACGTAGAATAATAGATAAAAACGGTGAGGAGGAGAAGATCCATTTATTTTTGTCATTGAACAACATTATCTGTGCTACAGTGTTTTTAACAAATTCATGATGTGAGATATTTTATTATTATATATTTATGGTTACAAGTTTTGTTCAAACTTCAATGTTAGCTCGTTTCATTGTTCTTTATTTTGGTGGGCACAATTTAACAACGGTTACGGTCTAATTTTATTCCAGAAATTTTTTTACTAATGAGTAATGAGTGTCCGAAATTTTTTTAGAAGAGATATCACTTCCAAAGTTTACAGAACATACAAGCACTACTCTCATCGACTCCACCACTTGGATTTGCTCTCTCTCTCTCTCTCTGTGCACTGATTCATGGTAAAGCTGAAGGATCTAGAGGCTAACTAGTGAAGCTTAAGAGATTGACCAAACTCATCAAATGACGTTCTAGAATCTCTTTTCAAGTTGTCTTCTTTCTTACACGGCAGCCATCCACCATGAGATCCAATACTTAGTTTAATCTTTTTTTGGGTTTCCAAAGATTGAGTTACTTGTTTCATTTTCCTTTATTGATTCAAGATTTTATCTCCATGCTTCGTTTTCCATTGTCTCCACTAAACTTTACTTGCAAGTGCTCATCATTGTTGACGGTTTGTGGGTATGGATCTTTAAAAAAATGTCTAATTTATGATTTATAGTAGCTATGGCATGGTGACTTCTTTTCTTTCATTTTGTTAGTTTATGACTCCCATTGGATTATTTTTTTTAATTGAGCTAATTTTCATCTTTGATTCATGTTTTAGTCTTATTTACATGCTTCAGCATGGTTTTAGTCCAGTTTAGATGTTTTTTCTTAAAAAAAGATCTGCTTGTTGGAGACTGATTTCCACTGTTGGAGTCTTGGAGAGAAGGGATCTTGCAAGAGGAGAGCAGTTGAGGGAGGAAAAAGAAAGAGAAACTTAACATGAGGTGGCAAAAAAAAAAGGTAGATGCCACTTCAAATTATATAACTTTCCAGAGCTAAAACTTTCTGGCCAAAATTCTACCTTAACCCATTTAACAATAATCCAAAATTCTTCTATGGTATTCATGCAGTTAAGAAAATATTTGAAGTATAATGTGTGTTTGTGCTTACTATCAAAGTAGAAACGAAATCTATGCTATTTACAAAATTCAGCTTTAAATAATTATTACATCATCTCTTTAATTTAAGAACTAGTTGGAAAGGTTAGATTGGCCTTTATTGTAATACTTTAATCCAATTTGTCTTCCAACTTTATACCTTTTTAAAGTATTCATATTGACATATTATAGTGTTTCCATCCCCAAGGTTAATTACGCTGAAAGATGATATTTTAGGAAAATTAACCCATACTTATTACAAATAATTAACATAATTAATTTCTTTAATCTAATACCCAAATTAGTGCCCCACATTAATTAGGAAGGTTTTCTTGAAAGAGAGACCTTATAAGTTCTTGGGTTTCCCAACTCTAATGGCTAGATTTTGAGGTGTTGTTATCCTAAAGATTTATGCTCATTACAACAATGCTTCCATTAAGAGATGACCAACGAGAGAGATCTATCTATCGACGTTTCTGATCGAAGGTGCTAACCAACAGGAGGTTGAGTGAAGTTGTAGTGTGACGCCACCAGGAGATCATCTCAATCGATCGACTAGAGTGGGCTGCTTACAGAGAATTTTGATTGGAGGGGTAGACCAGTAAAAGGTTGGGTAAAGCATCGAGTGAAATAACGTAAAGTGGAGCTGTCTAGATGTCAACTCTCAAGGGATGTATGTACATTGTAACAAATCCCACATTGGAAAGGTTTTCTTGAAAGTTGGGTCTTATAAGGCCCTTTGAAGAGAACTCTAATAGTTAGCTTTTGGTATGTAGTTCTCCCAAGGACTTGTGTTTATTACAATTAGTTGTCTAAATCTTATACTTAGGAGGGAGGTAGTTATCTAAATCTAAATCTTATACAATTATATTAAAATAATCTTTGATTATTATATGTGCATACATGACTTCCACGAAATGAAGGAAAATTGAACAATATTTATAGGACGGTGTTTCTAGGAAATTCAGTGTTAGATTCATGGTTCTATATTCAGATGGACCCAATTTAGCATCAATCCAAAATCCTTATAGCAGTAAAAAAATAATTCAGAATAAATTCTATTATCACTATCGAATCAAAAACTTAAACTGCATTGTTTACAAAGTTCTGCTTTAAGTAGTTGCTATTGTTGTTATAAAAAGCATGATTTTTTACAACTTGTTGTGATTATGTTATTACCTCTTTTTTGAATATATGAATATATATGTAATTAAAGAATCTAATCTAAAATAACCTTGATCTATTATTTGCCTACAGGACTTCCACAACATGAAGGCCAATTTTGCTTCTTACCAGAATTTCCAATATTGGACACTGAAGATCTCCCATGGCTAATTGGAACAGTGGCCACAAAGAAAGCAAGGTTTAAATTCTGGACAAGAACAATAGAAAGAACTAGAACTCTCAAATGGCTTCTCATAAATACCTTTCCTGAAGAAGCCAAACTTCATGATTCACCAATGACTCTTTTGGCCCTAGGCTATCATTTCAATCTCAGACAAACCAACCATGCGAGCTTCTGGGAAGAAGACAAGAGCTGTTTGGAGTGGCTAGACTCTCAAAACCCTAACTCAGTTGTGTACATCTCATTTGGGAGTTGGGTGAGTCCGATCGGTGAAGCCAAGTTGAGGAGCTTAGCAATGGCGCTTGAGGAATCAAGAAGGCCTTTCCTTTGGGTTCTGAAGGAAGCATGGCGTGAAGGCTTACCAAATGGGTTTGAAGAGAGAGTCTCAGAGCATAACCATGGAAGAGTGGTTTCGTGGGCCCCACAAATGGAGGTTCTGAGGCACAAGTCCGTGGCGTGCTACCTCACGCATTGTGGGTGGAGCTCGACGGTGGAGGCAATACAGTTGAAGAAGAAGATGCTGTGTTATCCAGTGGCAGGTGACCAATCCTTGAACTGTGCTTACATTGTTCAAGTGTGGAAAGTGGGAATGAGGCTGAAGGGTCTTGGAGCGAAGGAAGTGGAAGAAGGACTTAGAATGGTGATGGAGGATGTGGAAATGGAAAGTAGGTTAAGGGAATTGCATGATGCGATCATTCGAAAGGAAGAAGATTTGAAGAAAGATCTTAGTTTGAATGCCTTCGTGGAACACTTAACGGAACAAAGCTCTTATTAGGATATGCCTTTGATTTTAATACCTTGGATTCCTGGAAGCTCGCATGGTTGGTTCTCCATGGAAGCTAAAAATTGATGGAACTCGGTTCCAACCTCACACTTAAGGAACCGGGTTCCAACCTTACTTTCTTCCTCTTCATCTCTACTCTCAACATGTCTGGCCATCACTTTCCACTCATCTCCTCCAGTCAACATTGTCACCATCGGCGTTAGCACCCACAGCCATGGAGATGTTGACGCGGTCTCTACCCACGGAACCCACGACCACGGCGACGGAGGATATTCAGACCCAGATTTGTGATCGAGTAGTATTTAATTCGTGAATCCCGGCCCCTTCTCCTCCCTTTTCTTCTTTTCAAATCCAGATCCAACCATGCCTCTCAATCTCTTCTCTTTTTGTTTGAGTTATTACTGATGGTTGATGGCTGAAATTTGCGCAAAAATGGATTGGCTGAAATTTGTGCAAAATGGTGGATTATGGGCGTTTTCTATGGTGGCTGACCGTGATGCCTATAGTGGCTGAGGTCTTTGCTTCTCTAATGGTGGCTAGCATTTCTGTAGTAGCTGCATGAAAACAAATTCCAATGACAGTGAACAGTTGGAAAGATCGATGGTGGTGATGTTTATGGAGGTGGAAGTATTTTTTTTTTCTGTTTTGAGGATATTTAGTATTTTCATATTCTAAATATGTATTTCAACTAAAAATTATATCCCATCTATTTTATACTATCAAACATGTTTTAAAACCTACTTCCACCTCCATTTCCAACAAAAAACACTTTCAGGTATCAAATGGGGCATAAGAGGGAAATAGTGAGAAGGGAAAATTATTTTACATGCATTTATACTTTCCCATGGTATAATTTTTAATTTAGTATATGTACCTTTTTTTTCCTTTAATAAATCTTTTAACTTTGCTTTACTATAACACCATTAGCTCCTTGTACAGGAGCTAAAGATGCTAAACGGAGCAAAATTATGGGATTGATAATGTTACAAGAGTAAAATTATAAGATTCAATAAAGAGAGAAATGTTTTGTTGGATTGTTTTAGAGGGTTTAAACACCATAATAGAATTAGGCTCACTTAACGCTTCGTATTTGACAGGGCATGAACTTTTTTGGCAGTTATTAGTTTAACCGTCAAATAAATAGTTGTATTTTTTTTAAAGATTTTAGAAATATAAAACTATTTGATGGTTTTCTAAAAACAACTCACAAATCTTTTATTAAAACAAATATTTAACAGCTTTCTGTATACGACTGTCAAATAAGCTTATATAGGCTAAAGTATACTTTTAGTCCTTTATGTTTGCGTCAAGTTTCATTTTAGTCCTTTAAGTTTAAAAAGTACATTTTCAGTCCCTCAAACTTAACGCCGTTAGTTTCTCTTAACGGAAATTGCTGACTCATCAAATTTAATTGATAAATGTGCAATAAAATGTTGACAAAACATGCTCACATCTTAATTTAAGTTAATAATATAATAAATTTGATATTTTAAATTGTGTAAAATAAAAAAGATTTAAAATAACAGCGTTAAGTTTGATGAGTCAGCCACTTCTGTTAAGAGAAACTAACGGCGTTAAATTTGAAGGACTGAAAGTGTACTTTTAAACTTAAATGAAACCTGACGCAAACATACACTACCAGAAAAATCGAAATTAGCGACGGAATTAGCGACAAAAAAATCAGTTTTAGCGACGGAAAAATCAGATTTAGCGACGGAAAAAGTCCGTCGCTAAATCCGTCGCTAAAATGAGGGTCGCTAAATTTAGCGACGGAATTAGCGACGGGAAATTAGCGACGGCACTTTCCCTCGCTAAATTAGCGACGGAA
>JANTPZ010002702.1:0-18721 GCA_025593235.1 Vachellia pachyceras
ATCTCATCTCTCTCAGCCTCGACCGTAATAGACTCACAGGCCCAATCCCCGACTCATTCGGTTCCTTCAACTCCTCCCCTGCCCTGTTCCTCTCCCATAACCAGCTTTCCGGCAGGATCCCGGCGTCCCTGGCTAACCAAGACCCGTCCCGGATCGAGTTGCAGAGGAACAGGCTGGAGGGGGATGCCTACATGCTTTTCGGGCCCAACAAGACGACCCAGATGGTGGACTTGTCCAGGAACTTGCTCGCGTTCGATATCGGCAGGGTGGAGTTCGCCAGCAGCCTCATATCGCTGGACCTGAATCATAACATGATATACGGGAAGCTTCCTCATGGATTGAAGGCGGTGGATTTCTTGCAGATGTTCAACGTTAGTTATAACAGGATGTGTGGCGAGATCCCTCAGGGTGGAAGGTTGCAGAGGTTTGACGTTTCTTCCTATTTCCATAACAGGTGCCTCTGTGGATCTCCCCTGCCCAGCTGCAAGTGATAGCATTATTAGCACATCGCCCTTCAGCGCCACCGTACGTCTTCTGGCCATTTACTCAACACAACTTGAAAGCACGCAAGGGTGAAGAGTGCTGGCAGTTTATTTTCGTTCCATCTTCCAAAATAAAACATGGTTTCAAATTCAATGACCCTTTATATCCAGATGTGATGTTGTTGTGGCCAGCGCATGATAAATATTCACCAAAAACATTCTCCAGCCTTCATTAAATACCTAGCTTTTCTTAAATAGAGAGGAATAGTAACATACGGCCGTCACAAAAAGACCATCCTAACTGCTAAAAACTTTTCTGATTAATGCAACACTTCCTGTTAATATACTACGTACCACCACTAACTAGTGTGTATTTGACAATACATGGTTTTGGTCAAAACTATAATTTCAAAGTAAATTAGATAAGCACCTCAACAAAATCTAAGATAAATTATAATCCTCAAAATTATAGCTTTGTTTAACTCTTTGAAACATCTTTTTTTCATAATCGATTTTGATAAGAAAACCATTGTTTTCGAAGTAAAAAGTATGTAAAAGTTATTTTTTAAAAGTTATTATCTGATATCATAGTTTCTTCAAGAGTTATTTATTAAAAACTAATACAAACACATCCTTAGAAGTAAATTGATTTTTTATATTAAAATGGTAAATAAATTACTTAAAAATATTTATAACATCATTGAATTATACATCAATTTATAGATAAGATTAATTAGTTTAAAAAAATAATAAATTGAAATACTTTCAAATAATATTTTTAACTCCTTCAATTTTTTTTTAAAAAAATCAGCTGGTTCTGCATTAAGAATAATGCACTGTTTTAAAGAGCACAGGGAAGCACCACCCTACCACGCGAGAGTACTGAACAGCACATTTTTGGTAAAGCGGTGGGTTTCTACCCAGGCACGTAAAGAATCTCTGAACAATGAAGTGAACAAAATGATTAAGGAGTACTGTCTCGTGGCACGATGGACAATGACCAAAAGTAACAGGCAAAATTGAATAAGAGGCCCAATCAATAAATGATTATATAAAATTCTGTAATTTTTCCATCATAATCTGCATATTGTTCTGCACTTTTCATTCTCATTCCAGTCACTTCCTCTATCAATTTTTTGATCAGGTCATTTTTCTTAATGTGCTTGCTTAATGAATACAATATATCATCAGATTTACATTGCTTTTTTTTTAAAAAAAAAAAGTTTAGTCCTGAAAGCACCCCTGGAACAAAAGTTTGTCTAGTCAAAATCATTCCCAGTTTTAGCTGCCAAATACCAGACATGACGACATGCAATCTCTTGTTTTCGACCATATCTACAAAGCTATTTGTTGCGACCCAGCTCTTTTCAGATTTTCGCACTCAAACTGGAACCAGCTTTGCTCGTGCTCTCCATATCTTCAATTGTAGTTGCTTTGGTTCTTCCCAATTTAAAATTCTGTAGGACCTCAGAATTATCACTTCCGACAGACAAGTTTTCAAGCCTCTTTGCTTTATCGCAGTGCTATTTATTAACACTCGCTAAAGGACGTAGCTCCATCGTTTCCAAGCATGGCTCTTTTATTTCTCCTCCTCCTTCTCCTCCTCCCATTGCCCTCCCCTGCTCGCTCCGAGCACTGTCATCCACAAGACAAGAAAGCCCTTCTTCAGATCAAGAAAGATCTCAAGGATCCATACCTTCTTGCCTCCTGGACTCCGGACTCTGACTGCTGCGAATGGTACTGTGTCAAGTGCCCCTTGACCACCCACCGCATCCACTCTCTCTTCCTCGCCAATGACGGACTCACCTTTCAAATCCCACCGTCCATCGGCGACCTCCCATATCTCGACACCCTTGACCTCCACAAACTTCCCAACCTCACCGGCCCCATCCACCCCACCATCGCCAGGCTCTCTAAACTCGTCTTCTTAGGCATCAGCTGGACTTCCGTGTCCGGTCCCATACCCGACTTCATTGCCCGACTCCCCAACCTCAAAAGCTTGTACCTTCCCTTCAACAAGCTTTCTGGCTCCATCCCACCTTCCCTATCCCTATTACACAACCTCAACGATATTGACTTGAGTCGCAACAAGCTTACAGGTCCTATCCCTTACTCCTTCGGATACTTGAAGAATTCTCCGAGCCTTTATCTCTCGCGCAACCAGCTTTCCGGGAAAATCCCGGCGTCCCTGGGGAAGTTAAACTCGTCCAGCATCGACTTCTCTCACAACAAGCTCCAAGGTGACGCCTCCATGCTGTTTGGGTATCAGAAACTGGGCCTGCAGATACTTGACCTCTCCGGCAACCAACTGAAGTTCGATCTGTCCAAAGTAACACTCCCTAAGAGCTTGACGTCGTTGGATCTGAATCACAATCGCATCTATGGGAGACTTCCCGCGGGATTGGCTGCATTGCGTCTTCAGAACCTCAACGTGAGCTATAATTTGCTGTGTGGTTCGATCCCTGTGGGTGGCAGCTTGCAGAAGATGGGGATCAACTCATATAATCACAACAAGTGCTTGTGTGGGTCCCCGCTCCCCCGCTGCAGGTGATTGCCCTTAACTGGCCAAAGTAAATAAGAGCAGATTCATTTATGCAGGTGGCACTTGGATTTCTAGTAATGGCCACCAAGTGTCACCTGTTTAAGGGATTCATCCAGTGCTATCGTGAGTGGCTTTTTCGTAATCTTATTTTCCTGGTGTAATGTGTTAGAAAAAAGCCATATTTTCAATGAAATGAATCTGAGTTTCGCATAATAGCATGTTTAACTTCGGATTCCTTGGTCATTTTATCTTTGTTTTTCATCATAGTAGTTTTGTATTTTTATAAATGGGTTATTTAATCATAAAAACGCAAAAAAAAAAAAAAACAGAAGTGAAAAGTTGTATGAATGCAGATCATAACATAATCAAAACTTGCTAGGCCAAACTTGTCAAAGGAAATTTAACCTCAAGAGACCTCTTGTGCATGTGTGTGTGTGTACACACTGAATACTATAGAATAAATCAGGTTGAAAGCAAAACTGAGATCATTTCAGGACGGCAGAAGCACCCAACCACTTTGAGCCTCTCAATGATAGAATCAACTTCCTCCCGTCACTCCTTTCCTCAGAAACAAATGGATTTTTCTCCCCACTTGAATGAGCTTGGAAATAAATAAGAATCTCTGGCAGATTCATCCTCTGAAACTTTATCTAAATTAAGGGACTAAAAAATAGTGAACTTAACTAAAATTATTCAACAGTCTGACAAATGAACTGGAAAACAAACTTGACTTTATAATTATAAATATTGTAGGGTTAAAATCCAAATATGCTTAAATCATTAAATCAGTTCATAACTACTTTAGATCTAAAGAAATTTAGCCACATATGGGTTTAATCAAACCCATAATAATAATGAGACTCAAATATACTAAAAATTGGGAGTTATCACCGGTCGATCTGAAAATGAAAGTCCGTGGGTGGTAAGGAATTGTTTGGCAGCTTCAGCAGTGGAAACGACCACACAAGGTTAAAAGCCAAGGGAAGGGTAGATGATGGGGCTGTAGCGAAAGGGAAGATTGTAAAAAATCTCGTTGAGGAAGAGGGGAAAGAAGGTGATAGGGAGGGCCGGCGGGGAGGGTGTGGACGGTGAGCCTTCCTCTGTTTAGTATTCAGAATTGTTCCAACTTGGATGGTGGAGAGTAGCCAGATGAAGAGAAAAATCAGAGCAACTTGAAAGTTTATCATTCACGAATGGCAAACCAATATATTGTTCAAAAATTGGCAAGACATTCAAGAAAGGAAGACATAGCAATCCGGCTATAAAAAAATGCAATGTTATATAATAATATCATGTCATGGCCCTCATTCAAGTTGTCTTGCTCCCATTCATCGTGTGGCCTATCAAAGATGACGGATAATCACCACCAAATCCCTGAAAATAAAGAAATTAATGTGGAGTTTACATGAGACCTTTGTTATATTATTTGAAAAAGGAAAAATATTAAATTGCACTTTTGTTATGTCAATTGAAAATGCGCTGTCAATACAAGCTTCGTTGGTTGTTAATCTCACTGGTTTATTTGCAAATAACAAGCTTATTTGTGATGAGAACATCTATTATGTAAATTGAAAATGCATAATCAATACAAACCTCAATGGTTGTTAATTAATCGTGTTAATGTAGTTGTGAATAACAAATTTTTTTCTATTGAGAATCAATACAAACCTCAATGGTCGATAGTTGTTAATTATGCTAGTTTAGTTGTCAAGAACAAATTCCTTTGTACTGAGAATGATTGTTACAAATAATGGAAGGCAATTTGATATTTTCGCTTTTTCCAAGTAGTGTAACTAAAATTCCATGAGACCCTATCTTTAGAATCTATACGTAATTTCTCCAAGAGGAATAAGAAATTTCAATTTTGTTAATTATAAGCAATTCGAAATAGGCAGTTCAACAAGGGAATGGCTTGAATTGCCCACGAAGGGCATATTAACATTCATTAATTGGGATGGAAATAGGCACGCCACCACAAATCCACATTATTTTACTGGATACTCAATTCCTCCAAAGCATGGTAACACATGATAGATCTGATACAGAGTACAGACAAAGTATATTCTGCCATATTTTTTTTAGAATTAATGCACAATTCACAATCTTTTCTTACATTTTGAGATGCAACAATTTAGAAAGTTAACTCTGGTTTGTTGAAAGAACAAATACCGAATGTAGCACAGTTTTTCAATGCTAAAAAAAATAAACTGAGCGGAATATAGAAAATATATATTTAAAAGAATCATAATGCAGAAATATATGTATCTTTCTAGCTATAACACGTCCTCATCATTTTCATAACTTTGGCCAACAAATTACGTCTGTGATATGGCAGCATAAATGTGGTGGTAGTGAATAATTTTTCTTATTTTGCCATGCCCGCTCCATCACCTGCATGGGATAAGGAAGCTAAGGAGGTTATAGGACGTGGAACAGGGACACATATCAATGGATGAGCCCTTAGAAGGGTCATAGATGGTCTCTCCTCCATATCAATACTTCCATTAACCTTCCACTCAAAACACTGAATCATAGCTGCAAGATTCGTTTTCACTACTAACTGTGCCAGTGAGATTCCTGGACAGCTTCTTCGTCCACTCCCAAAAGGAATCAGCTCAAAATGTTGCCCTCTCACGTCTACATTCCCCCTCTGATCACTTCCTTCCATGCTCAAAAATCTCTCTGGCCTGAACTCAAGTGGCTTCTCCCAAAGCTTGGGGTCTCTCCCGATTGACCACAAGTTCACAAACAACAACGTTTTAGCCGGAATCTCGTAACCACGGACGTCGCAGCTTTCAGATGATAGTCTTCCTACCAATGGCACTGTGGGATGAATCCTTAACGTTTCTTTAAATATGGCTTGCAGGTAAGGCAAATTGGCTATGTCGGATTCGTCTACTATTCTGCTCATTCCCACCACTGAATCAATCTCCTGTCTTGCTTTCTCCATCACGTGAGGATGATTGATTAATTCTGCTAATGCCCATTCTGTGGTTAGCGCAGAGGTGTCCGTTCCAGCCATGAACAAATCCTAAAACGTGTAACGATCAATAACCTAGTACTATTCCATGATGACAAATTAAAATGGCCAAAAATGCTCCAAGGAATATGGAAAAAAAACACTTGAAAATGACAAAATTACCCCACAAATAATATGTTAAATACAGAATTGCACCACAAAAAATTTTTTAGTGAGGGACACAATTGGGGGGAAAATACTCCATGGTGATGATTAAGCTTAATCCTTTAAAATTTTACAGTGCCGTAGTAATTCAAAGCGCACGATTCAGGATTGACTAGAAATGTTAAAAAAAAAACACATAGATGGGGAACAGAATATGGAACCAAAGATGTCGTTGAAATTAAACTTACTCCACTTGCTTACCATGACGAAAGCTTTGACGTTTTCCATGGAAATTTTCATCTCAGAAGCCTCATCTTCATGCATATCCAGTAAAATATCAAGCATATCCCTTATTTGACCATCTTCACGCAGCTCCCTCCTTTTCCTCCTTTCTTCTTCATGCTCCTTTATCACCTCCTCCATCAGAGCGTCAAACCTGTCCCGGGTCTCTTTCAGCCTTTTGTTCCGTCGACTCTGTAAATTGATGTTCTTAAACAACCAAATAAAATCAGATAGATTGAACTCCCCTGCGAGCTCTACCGTGTCAGTCACTAACTTCCTGATCTCTCTGGCTTCTTCATCGTTTCCAGAATAACATCGACTCATGATCATTCTTGATATAGTACCAGTGGCTAATGTCGAGAGCTCATGACCAACATCAACGGCTTCACCCGCCAGCCCTTTTCGGAGCAACACTCCGAGAAACCTCATGGTCCCCTCTCGCCTCACCGGAAGGAGGATGTCGAGGGTGCGGCCACCCAGAAGCTGTGACATGCATAGCTTCTTCATGAACTTCCAGTACGGTCCATAAGCTGCAAATATAAAGCCTTTGGATCCGTATGACAAGTGGTGGATGGCATCGTTTACAATCTTGTTGGAGAAGCAAGATTCATGGTTTTTAAGGAACTCTTTGGCGATCTGAGGTGACGAGGCAACAACACAAGGAATGGAGCCAAGAAAAAGTTGGATGCATGGTCCATAACGAGTGGAGAGATTATGAAGAGTTCGATGAAGTAACGGTGCAAGAAGGTGGAAGTGGCCGATTAGAGGCAGCGACGGCGGGCCCGGTGGACGACGAGACTTGATCTGATATCTGGTGATTAGGGCTCGAACCAGAATGGAGGACACTGCCCATATCAGGAAAAGTTGGATGTACGATTGGAACGAAGCCACCATGAGTGAATAACAGTGATGGTTTCTCTTCTCCGAGGACGATGTTTTGGCAGATGATGAAGAGGATAATGAGTCAAATGGTTTGATCTTTCCGCTTACAAGTAATGCTTATTTATTCGGCATCGAGACTGACGCCGACCCTTTGATAATAGGGTAGAAAAATACTTTTATACAAGATGATATAAATAGATTATCTCGTTTTATGAAAAAATACGGTTCAATGTGCGTTTGAACCCAAGATCAAATAGGCATAATATAACGTCTAATATGCTAGTTTGCTTTGCTGATATAACGGCAATATTAAACGAAATATCTTCTGCTTTTTGATTGGCACTATTTGTTTTTCTAACGTCAATACTCCTCTTAATTATTATCCAGAGGGATTTTTTAGTCCTTGACACAAGCCACTTGTAAAGTTTTTAATACTTACGTATCAATTATATCTTTACAATTAATTTTTAAATGTAGTTTTTTTCTCTTCTTGAAGCTTTATCGATAGGGGTACGTTTGGAAAATTTTATTAATTTGAGATAGTTTTAATTAGTTAAATCTTATTCATTGTTTCATGTAAATTAATTGAAGATAAGGAGTTACGTTGTTTGCATACAAGCATAGATCCATTTTGAGGTAGCGCTAATTGTTTCTTCTCCTATGCATATTATGAAAACTTTTGGTAACTGTAAAAACAATTAAAAATAACAAATTTATCCAAAAAAATTAAGTGCACTGTTTTTAATATTTTTATTATTGACTGCATTAAACTATAAATTATACTACCATGTTTCACTGCCCTTGTTAAATATAAAAAGATGGATTCACAGAAGGCGTTTTTTAAAAGGCACATGAAAATGAGGGAGTACTTGAAGTGAAACCGCATTGCTTAATTGCCCACCAGGCTGACCACGGAATTAAAACGATGGAGAAATATTTTTACGTAAATTGAGGTAAGTATGTGAAAGAAATTTTACCTCGATTTATGTACATAGTGAAAAAATGAAAAAAAAAATCATATCCAAACATAAACTTAGTCACGGGCCAATAAAAGAAAATGGCTGTCCAAATGGATTGACAAACCTGCAGATGGCCAACTTGGGGCAAGTCATTTTTTTGCATGTGATTCTCCTTTAATTAAAATTTAAGAATTGATCATAATTTCCTCCTAGCTCTTTAAACAAGGAGAACTCCCACCCCAATTTGATTTTTTTTATAATAAAAGTTTAAATGAATTGAGGTGGTTTAATTGCCCACCACGTTCACCATGGAATCACGGGCCAATAAAAGAAAATGGCTGTCCACTTGGCTTGACAAACCTTTGCGTATGATTCTCTTGCAATTAGAATTTAAGAAAATGATCTTAATTTACTCCTAGTTCTTTAAACAAGGAGAACTCCCACCCCAATTTGATTTTTTATAATAAAAGTTTAAGCGGTTAAGATTTAATTTTTTATTATTTTTCTAAAAATTATTCTAATAAATATAAAATTTAAAATAAAAACAATCTCCTAAATATTATCTTTTCAAAAAGTAATTTTTTATTTAAGAAATCATCATTTTAGCAAAAGTTAAATTTAGACCGTCCAAATCTGATTAGCTTTTTCTATTAAGTATTTATATTAAATGCTTAGTAGGAAAATCAGATGGGCTGCTAATCAGTGTTAACAGTATTACTTATTAATTTCCATTAAGATATTGAGTTATTAACATTTTCTTGTCAGTGTATTGGGCAATACTAAGGGAATCTGGGCTACTTGTTTAATGATTTTGAATTTCCAAAGCTGCACGCTGCACCCTGCACATGGACCTCCCTGGGGTTAGTATTTTTTCTTTCCTTGCGTTTTTTTTGCACGTGATTCTCAATCCAAAATCGGGTTATCCATAAAGCCGGACCGGAATAGAACTTGTTTGGCTTCTATTTCTAAAATCTAAATTTTATCCAAGTACGCACATATTTTATAAAAGTTATTTCGGATATAGAACGTTGGTTTGAAACATAGTTTTTTAAAAAAGTTATTTTTTCAAATCACACATTTTCTCCTAATATATTTTCTCTTTTTTACTTTTTTTTCTTTCTCTTTATTCTTTTCTACATAATTTTTGCCTCGAGTTCCCTAAAAGTCAAAAGCCAGTAACTTTTCAAGTACAATATTTTAAAACCTAGGTTTTGAAACATATGTTTTGTCTCGGAATCCGTAAAAGTTATTCTTTAAAATATAGGTTTTATCTCGGAATCTGTAAAAATTATTCTCTAAAATATAGATTTTATTTCGGAATCTGTAAAAATTATTCTCTAAAACATAGATTTTATTTCGGAATCTGTAAAAGTTATTCTCAAAAGAACTTCCAAATAAACTCTTAAAGCAGTGGTAATTAACACGATGCAGGAGTAAACTTTTAATCTTGTGCAGTGCAATATTACGTAGAAAGTGTCGAATAATAGAGAGCGTAAGTATGATTGCTGAATAATACTCTATTATTGAAGATTATTAACCATGTACAAGTAATGAGTTCTTATTTATAGAGCTTTTCTGTAAACTTTCTGAACCTATTGGACCTAAAACCCATTTATGTATTTGGGCTATTTTCTACTCTCCCCTCAAATTTGGAGTTATACATATTAAAAACTCCTAACTTGCTCTAATATTTTATTTGTGTATCTTTTCATACAGCTATTGGGTAAGATTTTTGGTGTGACCACACTATCTTAAGCATTTTGGTCTTCACCTTCACTTCCACCTACTGCTATCGTTTGAATTGCAAATGCTTCATGGGTTTTTTTCCCTTTATTCGATCAAGTGCCACAGCTTTTGTTGCTGTGGCTTTCTTGTGTTCTTGTGGCTACGAGTGTATTTATGGATTGATTCTCTTCTCCCTCTGTCTCTACGCCTTAGTTGATGCGCCTTCTTTGGACAATGAATACCTTTAAGGGTGGATCATCTTCTCCCCTGCCTCTACAGCCTTTGTTGTTGCACCTTTTTTTGCCAATGAGTGCATTCAAAGGTGGATCATTTTCTCCCCTGCCTCTGTAGCTTTTGTTATTGTGCCTTCCTTGAGGTTTGATTGTAGGTCTCATACATACCCATAAAAAATAATTAATTATTACCTTTAAAAAAAATAATCAAGAGAATGAAAGAAGCTGAACCATAGTTCCCCATGATGCCTCCTAAATTGAAAGTGAACAGAACAGAGTAACAGTTGATAGTTCTCACGTACATCTCAATATCAAGCCACTTCTATTCCCGATGGAGCATATCTTCAAGCGATTACTGTAAGAACCAGTTGCAAAACTAAGTCCATCTCCACCAAAATAACTATCAAATTTATCAAATATGTGGTATGTGCTGTATGACTTGGCAGTCTAAGGCGTAGGTGCTCATGAATTGCGAAGGTTGCAACTGGATAAGAAGTCACGTGCATGTCCCATAACTTCATATGCATGTAATCACGACTTATAATTAGCTATTGCCCACCAAGGCCATGAGAGAGAAATTTCAAATCAGGGATGCATGCAGACACTTAGGGGTGTGCAACGGGCGGGCGGGGCTGCCCCAGGGGGCGCCCCGTGTCCCGCCCGTTCAGGGAAACACGGGTACGGGGCACCCCGTACCCGTGGTCTAACCTGTTTAGACCCGTGCTCACGGGCACGGGTCTAAACGGGCATTGTGTTATGGGTAACGGGTTACCCGTGGCACCCCATATCATATATCTCCTCTGTCAGCAGTCAGCACAGTACAAAAAATTAAGTAACCAGAAAAACTTAATTTAGTAAAACATGCCATGACTTCCTTATTCCTTTCCCTCGGTTTCCGTCTTCCACCCCCAAGAAAAATTATGCAGAATTTAGTATTGAGGGTCTCTCACATACTCTTGGTGTCGAAGTCGTCGACGGTGAGAAGGATGAAGGTTTGATGGAAATAGACGGGCAGGCTGAGCTCGTAGGGCTTGAGAAGGATGAAGAGAAGTTGGATGAAGGCGATGGGAAGGCAGATGATGAGGGCGATGGGAAGGCCAAGGCATTGTGATCTTGCAAATGGAGGCATTGAGGAGGAAGATGAGGGTGACGAGGAAGGCGGGCTGGAGGAAGCCGAGGGAGAGGACGATGTGGAGGCGACACTCGACAGTCGACAGGCCGACAGGGATATGGGAGAAGAAGCAGAGTGAGGGCGGTAGAGGAGGATGAGGTCGGAGAGCCGGAGACGAAGGCAACTTGCGAGGACAGAGAAGTGGAGCAGTAAGAGCTGACAGTAGAGGGAGAGTGAGTGAGCTCAACCAGGAGACGAGGCCTGAAGAGCGAGCACTTAATGATGAGTTGGCGAAGATTCAGGACTCAGGAGGGTGTGGGAGCACCACCACCGGCGCTGGTAGAGGCGGCGAGAAGCCATGGTCGTGCGTGTTTCAGCGAGTCGCGTAGAGCAGAGAAGAGGGAATGAGATTGAGAGACTGAGAGCTGGAGTGAACTCAGTGAAGTACCGGGAGGCGCTGAAGACTGGAGACTGGAGAGAGTGAGAGACAGAGCTATGACAGTGGCGGCGTGTACGCGACTGGAGAGAGTGAGAGACTGAGAGCTGTGATGTGAATGTGATGTGAAGGACTGAAGTGTGAGCCTCGAAGGGGGTGCACTACTGAGCTGTGTTTGAGTGTGTCACGTGTGAATGTTGACACCACAACCTTCAAGCCACTGAAGTCTGAAGCCTTGAAGTTATCTTACGGGCGGGTACAGGTCACCCCGTGGGTGAACCCGTACCCCGCCCCGTGAAATGATATGCCCGCCTGTTTTTAGACCCGCCCGTAACGGGTTGAAACGAGAGGATCTAAACGGGGATTTTTTGACCGGGTAGCGGGCGGAGCGGGCGGGACGGGCAGTTTTGCACAGCCCTACAGACACTTCCTCAAAAGGAGATTTTATATGGAGGAGTGATTGATCAAGAGACAGTGCAGCACTACGGTCACATCTTGCTGCCTCAAGATTCCATAAATTGATTCTAAATTGATCTAGCTCTACGTTCTTGAAATGATTGCACTAGAGGGACTTTCCTTTCTCATCTCTAAGAGCAAGAGCTTCTTTAATCTCCTCCATGAAATCTTTCACAGTACTACAAATTTGTTCAAGACCTCTAACCCTCTCATTCAAGACTACAATCTCTCAGATAGCTTCACCAACTTGTTTTTCTAGCCTTTTAATTGCAGAATCAATGTCGAACAGTTTCTCTTGACATGTCATTGAAAGATGTGCAGTTCCGGCCAAGAAACGCGATAGCACTAGAATCCTCCGAAGGCACCACCTTGACGCTCCAGTGAATTGCCTCCTCCGCTTCTCCCCAGTCTTGCACCAGTCTTTTCAATGACTTTAACTCGGCTTTTGTTGGATGGCCCATTGGATCTGTGATTTATGAACTTCTCAAACGATTTTTTCTTTGCTCTCTCTCTCTCTCTCTCTATTTTGATGGATTCTTGCATCAGTTTCACTTCAGTCTCGTTTTCTTTTGGAGCGTTCTTTTGCTTCTCCTCCTCATTCTCATTACTGTCCAGCAGCATTTCCAAAATCATCCATGTCGTCAAGGAACTTCTTAGAGAATTCAACTGGAGGACAAGGAACAAATTCAATAGAATGAAGTTCTCTCCATTCTTTCATAACAACGCTGGGCTGGTTTCTTAAGGGGACATTGTTTTCTTCGGCCTTTTCTTAAACAAACGGTGATGAATCTTCAAAAGATGATGGTGGATCATACAGACTATGGCTCTGATACCATGTTGAATAATATAGTATAAGTATGATTACTGAATAATACTTTATTATTAAAGTTTTTAACCATGCACAGGTATTGGGCTCTTATTTATAAAGCTTTTATGTAAACTTTTTGGACCTAAAGCCCATTTATGTATTTAGGATATTTTTTATATAAAGTCAAAAAGCGGGAATAATAATAAATTCAAAACGTCATGCTCAAGTAATTTAAATAAGTCAATAATCATCATCATATCCAATTCCTTTTTCTTTATACACATAAGGAACTGAAATAACAAAGCATAGAAAAAAAAAAACAGAGCTAACGGTTTGGCAAAGAAAAAACAGAGCTAACGGAGTGAGTCCCGTTAAAAGGGGAGACCATTTGTCAAATCAAATAAAAAATAGATTAGAGTATGAAAAATTATATCCTCAAAGTAATATACCACATCGTGTTCCAACGTTTAAAATTAAATAAAGCTATGTTCACTACAATATTTTACTGGATACATTTGATTCCACGTAACATGATATTATGGAAAAAAAATTTATACAAACTTATTCGACTATTCTTTTATAATGAACGTCATCGAATGAATTTATAGAACTGAACAAAATCATGCAAGGCATTTGATTTACAAATATCTTCGTTGAGATAACATGCATGCTACCAAATCAAGTCTTCATCTCATACACGTAAGAATGTGACCCTTTCTATTTGCTAGGATGCGAAAACTATTATGAATCTAAACTTGGGATATGCAAAAACAAAAGAAGAAACATTTATCCAAATGGTTTTTTGAACGTATCCCGAACCGAATGAATCGGTTTTCCGACATTAAAATTTTGCAGTGATTCTATGTATATTTCCAAGAGAAAAAACGAACCGAAATTTATAAATAATGTCAATGCAATATATTTTATATATGAAAGTTATGTCCCTTGATATACGCTAGTTTTCATAAGAGGTGGTAATAAACAGATAAGGTCACCGTTTCATAGCAAGAATTCTGCATTATAATTTTGCTATGCATTCTCCATCACATGCATGATAGGAAAGAGAAGGTTCGGACGTGGAACAGGGACACACATTTAAAGGGATGAGCCCTTGGAAGGGTCATATATGGTCTCTCCTCCATATCAACACTTCCATTAACCTTCCACTCAAAACACTGATATAATCACAGCTGCTAGATTCGTTTTCACCACTAACTGTGCCAATGAGGCTCCTGGACAGCTTCTTCTTCTTCAACTCCCAAAAGGAATCAGCTCAAAATGTTGCCCTCTCACCTCTAAATTCCCCTTCCCATTCGCCTCCATGCTAAAAAATCTCTCTGGCCTGATGCGCCGTATTGAGTTCCCCTTCCCATTCGCATCCATCCTACCTAAAAAGTAGAATCGACAATACCACAATAATGTGCCGTATTGAGTTTCAAAGAAATATTCCATATTTTTAGTCGTTGTTCTACTGAAGTTTCTTGTGATCTTCGTTTATAATTAATTCTGAGGAAAGTTGATGTGCCATCTATGACTCCAGTTCTCGTCATCACTGTAATTCTGTGAGCACTTATTGTTACAAGGGGATTTCAACATATATACCCAAATCTAATCTGGATAATCTAAAATTGAAGTTTCTAATTTGTACGTAATTAGAAGATATTTATATATAGTTTGAATTCTGTGCCCATTAGAATGAAAAACAATTAAAATTTAAAATAGAATAATACTAAATCTAGATAATGAGCACCGGCCGCCAAACTAATTATGAGTGAATTGATAGAATCAAGACTCCTTCAAATAGAAGACGTGTGCATTATTTAATTTGAAATGCCTATCTTAACGTAAAAAAATGTTATAAAATTGCACGATCGTGGTTCATTCAGCTCGAATTATGGAGGATCACGAGAAGAGAGAAAGGCTAAAATAGATGAATACAGCACTAGTAATCACTCAAAGCATGCAAGGCCTACATGCTTACATTAGTAAAATAACAGATTGGTTATTTGGAACAAAAGCATCTTGCTGTACTGTAGTTCTTTAACTTGTTTACAATTTTAGGCTGTAGCTGACAAGGAGGAAAAAGATGGAGAGGACCTAGGAATTGGGATAAGTGTAAGGGGCTGAGCCCTAGAAAGTATAATCAAGCCCGATCCCTCTGTCATGTCAAGGCAGCCATTGCCACCATCCGCTTCCTTCCATTCGAAGCACTGAATCATAGCTGCCAGAGTCGTCTGAACTACATGCAGTCCCAGTGAGGCTCCGGGACATCCCCTTCTTCCACTTCCAAACGGCAGCAGTTGGTAGTGTTGTCCCCTCACTTCCAAATTCATCTTCTTCCCATTTCCTTCTCTTCTCAGAAACCGCTCTGGCAGGAACTCAAGCGGATCTTCCCAGTACTCAGCATTCCTCCCAATGGCCCACACATTTATGAACACCCCGGTCTTTTCTGGGATGTCATACCCACGAACGCTGCACTTCTCAACTGACTCTCTCATCAGAAACGGAGATGGAGGGTGAAGCCTCAGTGTCTCCTTCACCACTGCTTCCACATAAGGAAGATCCGCCATGTCCGACTCCTTCACCACTCTTTCTCTTCCAACCACTGATTCAATCTCGTTCCTTGCTTTCTCCATCACATCCGGCTGCTTTACCAGTTCAGCCAGCGCCCACTCTATGGTCACTGCACTTGTATCGGTCCCACCGGATAATAGATCCTGACAAATCATAAATTTCAAAGAACGTTAATTCTATGCCAGTCTGTGCTATACACGTAGTCAAAGGATCATCCATACCATTAGAAAGCCTTTGATGTTGTCTCTGGTAATTTTGATCTCGGAACTCTCATCTTCTGATATACCCAGAAGAACATCCAGTATGTCCTTCTTTGTATCTTGTGTCCTGGATTTGTTTCTTGTTCCTTCGTGCTCCTTGATGATATTCTCCAGTGTGATGTCGAGCTTGTCCCGAACCTCCTTGACCCTCTTCCCAATTCCTTGGAGATCCAGATTCTTACAGAACCAAAAATAATCGGACAGGTTAAAACGGGAATACAGGTCGGCCCCGTATTTCATCCACCGGATGACCTCACGTGCTTCTTCCTCTGTGTGAAAGAGGCTCTTGCCTATAGACATTCTCATTATAATGCTATTTGTTAGCTGCAAAGCTTCAGCTCCGACGTTCACGACCTCGCCTGCTTCACCTTTCCTTCTCAGTATCTGCAAGAACTGGCTTATCTCCTCTTGTCTGATTGGAGAAAGTTGATCCAGCATCCGACCGTTGAGAAGTTCCGACATGGATACCTTCTTCATGAACTTCCAGTATTTTCCATAAGGAGAGAATGCGAAATCAGCTGAGTCGTAGGTAAGATAGCGAATGGCGGCATTTGCAGATCTGTTACAGAAGGACATTTCATGGGTTTTCAAGACATCTTCGGCTATTTCTGCAGAGGATACAACAACAAGTGGATGGGAGCCAAAATAGATGTGGATCAAGGGGCCATAACGATCTGAGAGCTTCTGGAGACATCTGTGAAGAGGGGTCTTGACCAAATGCAAGTGGCCGAGAATTGGTATGGCCAATGGACTTGGAGGAAGGCGTAATTTTGATCGAGTTGGAGTGAGTATGTATCGGAGCAGAATTATGGACACAAACGAAATCAAGAACATTGGTGCGTAGCCTGATATATTCTCCATTGTGTGTGTCTATGATATGCACATGCAAGGTTGTATCTGGTTTATAGAGGCTAGCTAACTAACTACAACATGCTGAAGGGGGTGAAGCTGGGACAAGAATGGGCAGCACATCAACAAGTTGATGGTTGTTTATTACAGAGTCTGTCCCTTTCATTGGCCATTTTAATATTATTTTCCAGCTCTTGTCATCTAATGACAGTTCAAAAGGATCGGTCTTATCTGTTCTCTTAATTTTTTTATTACATCATAAGTTTCATGCTCATCTGAAGGTGCGCTTAATATGAACAAGAATTATGAAATCTAATTGGTTTTAAATATAAGCAAAGTATAGCTGCATTTAATATGTGGGTGGTTGAATTCGCAGGTGGTGGTGGTCGGCTTATGATGCGGAGTGAATGAAGGGGGATTCCCAAAGGTGCATGTGCTGACAGATTCAGAATCAGAAGAGGCTGAGGGGAGAGCATCAGGAACGAGTTGTCGAAATCCAAGAGCAGAGCTCATGGATCTCCCAGGGGAGCCAGGATCCTGCTTGTATCTCTTCACTTTGTACTGCAATTCTCTGCGATTTTTACGTATATCCATAAAAACCATAAATTTCATTAAACAGTTGCTTAAAATTTAAAGAAGTTTTAACATTATACCAATCAGATATATCTTGTGAGAATAAAATTTATAAAATAATAAATTACAAGTAAAATTATACATCTATATAAAAAACTTAATGATGTAACTTATTAAAAAGATAAAAAAATTCTACTTCTATCATCTAAATATAGAACTATAGCAATATTTATAGATTTGTATGTTTTCTCTCTTTGCTAACCGGTAAAAGTGCATAAATACTCATTAAATATGAAGAAACATCTATGAATATTTAAAATTAGAGTAAAATTATCAAAACCATTAAATATGATTCAACAGCGTCACTTTTTGTGGTGGAGGCCCCATGCTCTTTTGACATGCATAACTATATTAGCTTATATAACATTTTTCTTCCATTTCAAAAGTCCATTGACATCTTATTTTTTATTGTTTGTTGTTTTTTTTCAATTTTCAGTTACGCTTAATGACTGATGCAGCATGCATTTTCGATTTTCAGTTACTTGAAAACAATGGGCTTATTTAACATTTTTGTCCCCTCGCACATGAAAAGGAGCTTGTGTTGACCAATACTTGAAAACCCTTTGAAGCCAACAAGGGTTTGTGCAGTCCTGTTTGGGCAATGGATCAGGTGGGCGCCCATGCTTTTCCTTGTTTTATGCTATGACAGGTACAAGAGTTCCATCCTGCATCAACCTTGAAAACTGTGTCCATGCTTCATTTGGTAACCCCTTCCATCAATGGCTGCCCGCTTTAGTATCCTTATATCCATTCATCATTCATCCCTTATTTATTTGGTGGGCCCTCTCTGTATTTAATTCCATTGACACCGCACCCTGGACAAAAAGAATATGCTCCCCCCACCCACACCACTTAATTAGAGTTCACTCAATAGTCTCAAGTAACACGACCAAAACACTCAAATGTTCATGTGAGAAAACCATTACCCTGTTCCATATGAAATAGTATACTAAAAAATATAAACACCTAACTTATCTAAATTATCCATAATGCTGCGTTACACAACTTATGGGCATACATCATCAGAATCATGCTGCACAAAATTCCAAGAACCTGAATGCCTTGTTCCTTATGTGTTGGTGAAACCCCCTTAATTTGCATCTGATTTCTGCGTGCTCGTACATTTGCAGTTCGCCCGTTTCCCGCTCAGAGTCTGCAGAATTTCATTCGTCATGTGAGTGCGGACGCATCATTATTCTGGCTACAATTAATTCCTCCCTACGTACCTTGAATTGTTTCTGAAGATCTTTAATATACATAACAGCCAAGTCCAACATGTCTGCTGTGTTTGTTTGCTGCCAAGAACAATTCCATACAACCATAACTCCTTTATACAGAAGATAAAATACAGATCATGAATCTTAC
>JANTPZ010002703.1:0-19055 GCA_025593235.1 Vachellia pachyceras
ATAGAAAAAAATATTTAGATAGATGAAGTTGAAGAAGGTTGGTGTTCATATATCAAATAATCTCAGAATCTGGACACAATAAGCTCATAAAGTGCTGAAATAAATGAAACCTCATAGTTGGCTGTGGATATCATAGACATGCTACCAACAGCCATTGGTTTGCCCTTTAATGTAGGGTTACTTAGAGTCTCAACTGCTGCATAGAAAGCATCCATATCTACATGTAACCAAACCCTTGACAGGTCACGTGTAGCTTCTAGCTCAAGGATTCTTTTCTCTGCCACCTGCCCATGAATAAAGTAATATACAAAATAAAAGTTTCAAGTTTCAACAATGTGTCCAACTTGAAGTAGAGCAGTATTTGATATTAACAACTAACAAGTTAAGCTTGTGTTTAGAGCATAACAAAATACACAGGGTACAACCACAAAAGAGATTAGTTGCATGTAGACTAGAAGAAAAGAATATACATTCATTTTTCTCACTACTGAAATCATAATATCATGAAACGAGTTAATTGGTAAACAACTACACATATATAACGCTTAGAAGCAAATGTTGATGATACCTTCTGATAATTCGATATGTCAGCTTCTGTAAGCTTTGCGCATTGAGCCTGTAGGTTCTCTATTTTCTGGCTAATAAAAGCCTCCTTGCGCTCTTCATTCTCAAAATACTTTGAACCTTTGCTCATTTCATAAACTATCCTTTGTACTTTCTCCTTGTCAACTCCTTCCATTCCTTAATATCCACAGGAAGTACTTGTAAGATAACGTACAATCAAAAAGGAAATAGCACCACATAAAAATTAGTATTCTGTGACAAATAAGAACTCAGCTCAATGTTGATTGCAGCACATACCATGTGAAGTATAAGTCACTAGAAAACAGACGTACACAATTTTACATCAGGGAAGTAATTGGCAATGATGAAGAGTGTATTGTCCGAAAGGATAACTAAAAACGTATAACATATCTCAATCTCAGGCAGATAAAAAACAAATTGGTGACCCATGAATCATACATGGGATCAAAATATTATAAAGCGAATTTCAGTTAGTTATATAGTTTTAAAACAAAATACTATTATTTTTCTATGATGAAAACTAAGGTGGCAATTTGAGCGAGGCCGGAATGACCTTACACCATTTCATGTTTCTGTGGAGCAGGAAAAGAGAAACGAACTGTTCTTTTCTCGCTCCTTTCTTTCATTTTATGTATAAGCTGGTTCGAAGAAGGCCCTCGTATGCCAAAAATTCAATCGTAGTTTAATTTTCGCTTCCGATTTATAGAACAGGCTTTGTAAATCTAAACGTGCGAAGGTCATAAGTGAGTTGAATTTATCAATTCAAACACTCAAAAAAGAAAGGGAAAAAAAAGGAAGGGCGCATGAACCTGCTTTAGCATTAGTGTAAACGGTGTGGTAGGATTGCCACGGCCGAGCAGTGTCTCCAGACGTCTCGCTTCCTTCCATTGTCCTCGGCTTATGAATGCTTACTGCTCAAGGAGAAGAAAAGGCCTGCGAGTGACACAATTGGGAAGGAGAGCGTCTAGCGCCAAAGTGTGCGAAAGAAGATTTCCACTTTGTTTAAGAAAATAGTTATTGCATTTATTTCCTTTTGCTCTCTCTCTCTCTCTCTCTCTCTCATATTCGGAAGGTTTACCTGCCAATGCTAACGAATTTGGGCTTGAAAGTGCATTTTATCTCAATCGCAGCCCAACTAAAGGCCTATTTTCTTAGGGCAACGGAACGGGAATTAAAAAAAAAAGGAAAATCTCAATAGAATTAAAAAAAAAAAATGAATTCATCAGTAGTTATACTTTCATCTTATTTTTAATTAGGTCTGATAGTTCAAATACATACATGATGATTTGTATCCTTTTTAACATCAATACCATGTGTTTATCTCATAGAAGGAAATTGGCTAAACTACCAGAGATAATAGCAATAATGTATCTTTTTATTGAAGGCAGTCATATTTAATGTATTACCTCATACTAAATGTAAGTACATTTTCTAGTAAAGATCTAAGGCATGTGCGTGAGAAAAACACGTTTACATAAGTCCAAATAAACTCCTTTAATATACTTACTTTGTAGATCGTAAATTACATTAGAAAAGTATATTCAACTGCTAATCCAAACGAGCATTCAATTCTTAGTTCGCCACATCGTAAAAGATTAAATCTTTTTATTAGATTTAACCCTCGTTTGAAGCAATAAGGGATTTTACAATAAGGTTGCTGCTTAGTATTATCACAATAATAAAAGTAATAATATAGATAAATAATAAAAGGGTTAAACTAATTATTGGTTCTCCTAATTTCTCTCAATTTAGGTTTTGATCCCTATAGCTTCAACATTATGTTTTTAGTCCCTGAAATTTAGTTCGTCTAAAACTATTAGTCTCTATAGTTTCAAAAGGATCTAAATCAAATGTTAACACAGTTAAAATTGCTTACATATTGCTGATGTGACCTGATTATTATATATGGGTAATGCTTACATGGACCGATTGAACCTATTTTTGGCACCTATAGTTTTCTTTGATTTAGGTTTTGATCCTTTAAGTTTGTTCTATCGAAAAATGTTAGTCTTTATTATTTTAAAAGGATTTAAACTCGATATTAAAACTGTTAATTTTGCTTATATGTCACTGATTCAATTAATTATAGTGAAATAACTTAGTAACCCAAAAATATTATATTTCACACTTAGGGCTTGTTTGGAAACCCATTCTGAAACCTAGGTTTTGACTCAAAACCTATGTTTTGTTCAAGTACAAAATTTTTTCTGAAAAACTATTTTGGTTACAAAACCTAGGTTTTCTCTTTCCTAATTTCCCCCATTTTTCTACTTTTTCCTCTTTTCTCTTTCCTACTTTTTTCCTTCTTTCTCTTTCATCTTTCCTACTTTTTCTTTCCTCTCTTTACTCTTTTCTACTTTTCATTCTTTTTCTTTCCTCTTTCCTATCCACTTTTTTGCCTCGGAATCCATAAAGGCTAATAACTTCCCAAACATAAATCATTTTTCAAAACCTAGATTTTGCCTTGGAATCTGTAAAAACTATTTTCTAAAATATATTCTCCAAAACCTAGATTTTGCCTCGGATTTGTAAAAGCTATTCTAAAAAGAGTTTCCAAACAAACCCTTAATAAATAAATGACTCCATTTTAACATTTGAAGGATTAAAATTAACTGTGTTAATCTCTGATTTATTTCCTTTAGTTTGGTTATGTTGTCAAAGATTACACTTTTAACACAACCTCTGTTGCTAATATTTCATAATTTTTACCATATTGATGTTTTACATGACTTGAATTATATCTAATTATATATTCACTCATTAAATACACCACATGGTTCATGTTTGAGTTTCAAATGGGGAAAATTAAATAAAAGGATAAACACCATTTTTACCTCAAAATTATCACCTCTAAAACAATTATGCATGGAAAGTTTTTCAAGATTCAATATTACACTGAAAGTTTTAAAATAATAGCAATTTCACCCTCACCGTTAAACACTGTTAATTTTGACAGTTACTTTACCCTGCATGCATACTCAGCGTATGCACCTCACCTTGATCCACATCATCATCCCATGTTAGTTTTTCCGGTATTGTCTTTCTCTTTAGAAACTATCACTCTTATTTTATTGACCAACTCCAAAAAGGGGGAAAAAGCACATTCTAGTTTCATCATTTCCCTCCTGCTCTGTTCGAAATTGACGACTTCCACTTCCCTCTTCTGGTTCAGTTATTCATGACTCTCAAGAGTCGTTGGCCAATGGTGACTCCATATCCGGAGTGGCAGTCGTCACCGTCGTCTAAGTCCAATAAAAGCCTTTTACCTTTCATTGCCTTGGCTCGAACCATGACCAGACCTTCATAACTCTTGCTCACTGCTTTTGCTATAAGCTCATCAGCCAACGGTGACTCCATAGCCGAAGTGGCAATAGTCATCATCGTGGTCGTGTTTGTGGTGGCAGCCATTGCTATTTAAAATTTGCTAGATAAGATACCCAAAGGGAAACATATTTTTCTTTTTCTAGTTTTTAATTTAGGAATGATTTGATAACATATCTGTCATCGTCATGGTCCATGGGGATGGACATGGTGTATTAACAGGGAAACAGGGCAACACTATATTGATGGTGACTTTTCTCAACATACCCAAAAGATGTCATCGCTCACTTCGTGTAATGACCTTTCTCAATAACCCGATCGAACAGTTCGCCGCCGGCGCATAGCTCCATCACCAGATGAACCGAATGCTTATCCTCATACGCTCCCTTCAGCTCCACCACGTTGGCTTGTCCCACCAAATGGTACATGATCTGAACCTCCCTCCTCACATCCTCAAAATGTTCTTTCCCTCTTGCTCTCTCCCCCTACCCCTCTCTCATCCCTCCCTCCCCCGCCATAGCAACTACTGTTGCTCTCAAAGCAACAGCACACATGCCCCGGTCGAACCTACAAAGGTCAATAAGGCAGGATCCACAAACATCCCTTCCCAAGGAGGTAGCAACACCGGAGGTGGTGAGGGAGAGGAGAAGGCGGTGGCAGCAGAGGGATGTTGGACAAGGGCAGCTGAGGGATAAACAAGCGTGACAAGAGTGAGAGAGACAATATCGGAAGAACCAACATTGGATGATAACATGGCTCAAGATGCTGAGGTGGCCGTGCTGATTATGCATGTAAGTTAAACTAATGGCTAAAATTCACTGTGTTTAACTGTGAATGTGAAATTGCTCTTATTTTAAAACTTTTGAAAGTAACATTGAACTCTAACGGCATATTTGAAAAGAACTGAAGTGCAAAATTGAATTATAAATGAAGTTTTATATTTAAAATAGGAGTTTCTCATATGTTTATTTCTTATAGCATAGAAGTACTTAAAATAAACTAAGTTAAACTATAATGTGATTAGATAGCCAAAAAAAGCACGTGCTTAAGCTTCCCTTCGGTGCTGCAGCCGGCAAGGCAATAACCGGACACGTGCAGTTACTGGATTTCCTCTGAGGCAAAATCCCGACCAAATATTTATCGGCACCAAGGGGACATTCATTATTCTTTTGATCCAATCGTCCCCGTCCCCGTCCCCGTCCCCACTTGCATAAATGATTTCACTGTGAATCATTTGTTTGCATTTGCAGTCCGTACTCTCTTGACTAAAAATCAACGACGTCGCATTCGAGCTGTCCCATGGCAAGTCCCCAACCACCACACTTTCTCCTGCCAACCTCATTTCATAATCAACCCCATGTTTTTTTAGCTATTCTTGTGAAAGCAAATGTGTGACATAAATATTCAGCTCCCCTGATTCTTTCATGATCTTCACCCACCCTTCTAATTCCCTCTCCCCTCACCACCTTTCGTTTTCTTTCCAATATTCTCTCTTTCTCCTCTCCCTTTTATAAATTTCCCAGTCTTTTCATTTCCATTTTCTTGGCATTTCTGTGGAATCTATCGGCGGTCTTATTCAAGCTTAGACATGGTGGGGATTGCGACCGTGGGAAGACCACACCTGGGAAGTTTTTATCCGGGAGTGGCGCTTCGCCTCGATGCGCCGCCAGCGCTGAAGCTAGGGTTTTTAGGCTGGAAAAATGCCGATTCTGTGGTCATGTTGAGATCGATGCAAATGAAGGCCGTAGAGGGGTCCAAGAGCGTGAATTTTAACGGGATGAGTGTCGACGGTGATGACAAGAACCCAGCGGATTTGAACGAAATTATGAGCAATGGGAATGCCGGGAAAAGGGGTAAAATTTCAATTTGAGTTTGACTTTTTACGGAGATTTTGTATTTTTGCTATTGTATACATATTAATATATTATACATATATATTGAAGAACTGACTTGTGATGGGCGCATGTGGGGGTGGCTTAAAGAGTTAAAATGGTTAACTTAGCAAGACTTTTTAGCTCAAGAAAACAGATTTCCTAGTAATTTGCATTGCTACTTAAACGTTGGCTTGCAGGTTTGAGTGGAAAGTCAAAAGGAAATCAATTGAGGAACTGACTTTTGCAAATTCTTGTTTTGACTTGACAAAGTCACGCCCTAAGGATTCTGGCACATGTTTGCCAAATAGGACATGTAGATGTGATTTTGACTGTTTAAAGTTCGGTATCTTTAAACCTTTATAATCTGTTTTTCAATATGAGGGAGACATTTCGGACAATTATCTACCCTTGGAAACTCAACGAATATTCTCTGGCACAAATGCGCAGTTGAAAAGGTTGATAGACAGAAGTTACTTGATCAAAAGGGCTGTGTAATATGGATCACAGGTCTCAGTGGTTCTGGTCAGTAGTCAGTTGATTCTGTTATTTTTAATTTTTCCTGCTTCCTTTTCAATTTCGTTTGAAATAATTTCAAGTCAGCCTCATTCTGTCTGATAAAGTGTTCTTTATTGACCTGTTGAGAGCGCACAAGTTATTTTTTTTGTCTCAAAAAGATCACTAGCCAAGTACCTACATCTTTTGGCGCTTCATAGATAACCTTGTCAACTTAGTCCTGCAATAACTTCTGCGTAATCAAATTTGTTCCTCCAAAAGTTAGTGCTCGTTTGGGAAACCCCAGCAGCACTTTAAAAAATGCTTTTTTTGGTGTCAATTTACCATTCATCAGATTTCAAAAGATCCCCCCTTTCAGCTGCATCCTTTATTTTGTGATTTCTTTCTCTGTTAGTTTAAATTGTTTTGTTATGCCTACGTATTCATTGGCACTGTGTTGTTGAAGGTAAGTAGGAAGCTTTCTGGCTGTAAGAAAGAACAACGAATAGTTAGCAAGCCCAGCAGTATGAAGAATTATACAGTTATTGATTTGTACTTTCCAATGTATAATTCCCCCCCCCCTGATTGATTACGCTATCTTTACTTCTTAAGTATGCAAATGCTAACATATTCTTCTATATAATCCAATCTTCAAGTTATGTTCTTTCTTGGCTCTGACCTTTATGTGTTTCAAAATTGACAGGGAAGAGTACTGTGGCTTGTGCTCTAAATCAAATTTTGCATCAGAGGGGGAAGTTATCTTACGTTCTTGATGGGGATAATCTTAGACATGGCTTGAATAGGGACCTTAGTTTTAAAGCTGAAGATCGTGCTGAGAATATAAGGAGAGTCGGTGAGTCACAGAATCACTTTTTATATAACAATCAGAAAGTTGCCTGATTGTTGAGTTTGTGACTGCACATGTGTGCATATGTGTGTCTTTTAATGAATTATGGGCTTAAAGAAACATTTCTTGTTCCATCAAGGCGAGGTAGCGAAGCTGTTTGCAGATGCTGGAGTTATTTGCATTGCAAGCTTGATTTCTCCCTGCAAAAGAGATCGGGATGCCTGCCGAGCACTTTTGCCAGATGGAGATTTTATTGAGGTCACTACTTGATGTGTTATTAATTTTGATAAGCTTAATGAATTCTAAGAAAATTGGCCTATGATTTGTTACATTACTTGCATAACATAGATATGACAGGTCTTCATGGACGTGCCGCTACAAATATGCGAAGAAAGAGATCCCAAGGGCCTTTATAAGCTTGCGCGTGCTGGAAAGGTCAAAGGTAATCAATAGGACAATGCTAGTGTAGTATTTTCTTGATGTGAATGTGACATGTACAAATGATGCCCAAACCAATTTTTACGCGATATTGACTTTTTAATGTTTCCGGCAATTTTTAGTCTAAAGGCATTTGCTTTGGCTGCTTTTGTGTTCAGGCTTTACAGGGATTGATGATCCTTATGAGGCTCCGTTGAATTCTGAGGTATATGTGCTGTTTCAACTACACAACCTTGTTAATAGACTCGTGTGACCTTCGTGTATACACACATAAACGATACATTCATTAAAAAAGAAGTTCCTTTGGGTTGGCCTAGCTTCCTAAAGCAGCTTTTGGTCATATCAACGCATAAAAACCTTTGTTTTAACTAAATCCTACTCAAAGCACTTCCCAAGAGGTATGCGGTGCTTCTAAGGAAATGAGAAGGTCAATAAGGCTGTTATTGTTGCTAGATAATCTTTCAATGAGAATATAACAGACATTACAAAGAGAGAGAGAGAAAAGTGAACCTCTGTGGTACCCTTACAGCTTAAACAAACCACTGTGGTATCTCTCTTTCTTGAAAAGTTTTAGTATCTTGACATCTTTAATATCATTTAACCAAAGCTTATTGGTAATACCTAGTGAAGTTTAATATTCTCCCCTTGAAGATTCCTTGTCAAGTATGAAAAATATCCTTGTTGAAAGTTATTCTTTGCTTGTGTTTTATTCATCAGATAGTGCTAACATACGGAGATCCATGTTCTTCCCCCGTTGAGATGGCTGAAAAAGTGGTCTTGTACTTGGAAGAGAAAGATTACCTTCAAGCCTAAAATAATGGCAGCTTCATTCTCTGCTACCAAAATTTCAGAAACTGTGCTTTGTTTTACAACTTGCTTTGGTACCATATTCTACGTCTTCAAGTGATAAATTTACTAGTGAATTACACTAATTTCTCCTTGGTTACATTACACCTGGTACCTCTTGTTTCAAAAGATTGCTCAATCCTCAGACTTGTTGATATATTTTTCAAATATTGCCCCTGCATTTTTTTAATCAATATTTTTTGTGTCTGCAAAATGATTCTAATGAAGAGGTATCAAATGTAATCAGTGAAATCTCATGGGAGAAGTTATTGTAATTTACTTTGAAAGGAGCTCTCTGTCTGTGTATATAAATAACAGCCATTGTAATTTGTAGAGATACAATGAGATTTGGTAGGCTGAGATGAATTTTCGGCCAAGTCCTTTATGTGAATATCCATTATAAAATAAAATGTCTCATTTTATTGAGTTTGATAATGTGTTGTGAACTTGTTATTTGTAAGTCGTGCATTTAATAAATTCTTTTGATAAAATGATTTATTTATTTATTTAGTGCAAACAATGCTTCTAACATTAGGAAGTTAACAATTTGTCAAAAAGTAACGGGGTTCGTGCGATTCAAGAAAAAAGTCCTACTTGTTTCAAATACAAAGCATTTGCAAAATTTTATGTTTGTACAAGGCATTTCATGCAATTTGATTTTTCTAAACTATTTTTATATAACAATAAATTACATTGCATCAATTTATAAATGAGATAAATTAATTTAAAAAATATAAACATTAGAAATAAAAAATCATGATTTTATATTTAAAATCATGATCAATCTTCTAATGAATTCGGGTATTTAAAATTGCAGGAGTACTTTATAAACTATGTAAATAGTGCAAGTCCCAATGAAAAAACTAAAAACTCTATGGTTTGATTTGCATAATGTGTAATGCTTTCTTTGTATGAATACATGAATCATTTTTATTTCAACTATTTCCAAAAATTTTGGCTATTTAAATTCCAATTTTCAATATTTTACTTAAAATTTTGATTATATTAATATGGGTTAAAAAGATTATCATGTCCCCCCTTTCTGATGAAGTTCTACATCTTTTTTGGGGTGAAGAAATTCAGAAAAAAATATTCAAATATGATGATATTTTCTTTTTTAATGCTCAAGAATTCATTCCTAAGAGGAGACTGCATTTCGTTACTAAATTACCATCGGATTCATGAGACAAATTTTATGGTTTTTGCTATGGAAGTATTGGCAAAGAAGATGCACCATCCGAAAATTTTTATTTGACATAATATTGCCATAAAAATGTTAAAAAAAGAAGCAATAATAAAAAAGAGAGAATTGGGGATAAATCATTCGTTGAAAAATTAATTATAAAATGAAGCATTCCATACATATGTAACTGTGCTTACATAATATGAAACTGCACTTTCACATTATATACAATTGAGCTTCCACATGTGTAACTTAACATATCTCATTCTCTAATTAATTTTACGATAGATGATTTATCTCCCGTCCTCCCAAAAGAAACTAATGGTGATTTTTAACATTTCTTTAGTGATAAAGGGCCAATTTCTCCTTTTTTTAACCCTTTTGAATGTGATTCCAGCAAAATTGCCTTTAACCCAAAATCTTGTGAACTAATGAATCGTTTTGTTTAGCAGAGATAAGGAGTAACAACCTATTTCAGACTGAATAACCAAAAAAATGGAGATCATTTCTGAGAATATATATTTATGAAATAATGATTTTAACGGCTAGAATCTAAACTAAAACACATATAGATGCCTTAAGATTTCACATCTACAAGTCATCTTACATGTTCATCTTCTTCCCCAAAGTTTGAATGCCCAGCACAGTTTTCTGCATTCATTCATTTACCAGCGAAGAACAACAGAAGAAGGAGTAGTGTAGGAGTAGGAAAAAAATGAGGTTGTTTGTTCGATCCCATGTTGGAGGATATAACAGTTAAAAAAAAACTACGAAAATGAGGGAAACAGTACATGAGCAAGAATATTTGTCTCATACTCTTGTTCGTCTTCTTCCGAATCTGCCTAGAAAGCAGGATAGAACAGATGCAATAACAGTGACAATCAAATTCTTCAAGTCTTGCAAGATTCTGGAGAATCGCATTTCTTGAAGCTCCCAAATCGTTGAAACGCTGAACCAAACTCCATCTTTAACCTCTTTAAACCAACCCATCATAGAATATATCGAGAAGTGCTTGCTTGTTGAGATGCAGAGGCACTGAGTTACACAAGAAGAAGAAGAAGAGCACGGAATATTGGCGTGTGAGCCAAACTAATAGTACCATTGATGAATATTCCGGGAAACCATATTTTTCTCCCATTTCTTAAGTGGTGAGTCATTTTCTACGAGAATGATTGAACACCCCCAATCCCCCACATAAATATTAATAGCATACTGGACTTAGTCATTTGTGAAGCATTTTAAGAATAAATTTTAAGCCTAAACTAAATATTTAGTCTTTAAATTTATGTCAAGTTTCAGTTTAATCCTTCAAGTTTAAAAATGCATTTTTAATTTTAATGTTAACACCGTTAGTTTTATTAAACAGAAAATTTTAATTCAATTATCATTCTGCAATTAAATAATGTTAAAATACACTTAAATATTGAGTATTTAATATACTTATTTTTATATTTTACAATTTAACCATATTTTATGAACATTTAATAGCAGAATCATCATATAAATTCTTTTAAATCACCATTTTTTATTAAGTAAAACTAAAAATAAATGATCAAAAATAGACTTTTTAAATTTAAGGGTTAAATTAAAATTTAATGTAAAACTTAAATGACTAAAGATATACTTTAACCCAAACGTTTTATTTCTTTGGAGGGTCTGAACAAGGAACAAAAGCAGACGATTCTATTTGATATTCTTCTCAATCAACATCTACATCAAAACATATTTAATTAGTCGGGTTGGCCATGTGTATTAAGGGGTGTGATGTGTGGCTCAGAATTTAGTTATGAATAGTTGACTCAACGTGCAACTATTCTCCTCCAATCTAAAATGCAAGAATGAGCAGAAAGATTTGTTTTTTTATATACGTATTCTTTTATCATAAACAATATAATTCAAGACATTATTAAATATTAAATGCGGATAAATCCCTCAAAGGTATTTGAACCAAATCTTAAATAAACAATGATCTCCTAAATTTATAATGTATATTCTTAAACTCTTATATTGATTGTATATACTAAGAGAGATTTTTTTATTAAGTGGTAATATCCAATATTAAAATGAGTATTTTAGAAAAATAAGTTTGTGACGGAGTTGGTATGGGGAGGTTTGCTTGCGTTTATAGTCAATTAGATTTTTTTTTAAAAGTAGGATAATACATTTAAATCTTATTTAATTATGAAAATATTGAAGGAATATAAACAAAGTTGCGCGGAGTTCAATAAAATGTGGGGAGAAATTGATAGAATAAAAAGGCTACAGAAATATAACATAAACAACGTCATAATTAATCCGTTTGGAAACATGACAAAAAAGTACTTTAATGCAAGTCGATGTAAATATGTGAAGAAGATTATTTCATTTAATAAAAAAATACTATTAAATATGCATTTGAACCTTGCAAATACTAAGCCAAACAGACTCAATTTTTAACGGACATAAGAAAATTAAGCTAAGTTTTCTCCATATGTTAATAAGTAAAAGGATATTTTTCTTTCCGTAAATTTTAGATTTAGGAATGTTTTTGAGTTCTTACCTATTGAATTGTTTTCAAGGTTGTAGTATAGCAATATCATCATTTTGGAAGATTCTTAATTTAAATAAGAACAAATGCAAGATGTGTAGTGGCATTGTGTGCAAAACGATTCATTTTATTAAAAGAGAAAGAGAAAAGGAAAGAAAAGAAAAGAAAGAAGAATCTTTGCTAATTGGATTCCTGAGCTGTCACTATGGAGGGGAGGTGGGTCCCATGACTGCATATTTTGGTAGCCATCATGTTCATCAATAATTCAATCTCTATGTATTATTAGTGTATTAAAACCTGCTTTATCAACAACTTAATTAGTTATATATGCTTTTAAAGTTTGTGCACATCTCATCATTTTTCATTTTTAAAAGTAATCATATGCTTGCCTCTCGTCTCAGTTTTATTTTTAATCTAAACGGATAGACACTAACACCTCATGTTATAAATTGATCAACCTCAAGATGATTATATAGAAGTTTTTATATTATTAGGTTATAATGCTATTGGCACTTGCCTTCCATTATGATTCACATCACATGATGAATTTCAAGTAAATTCCAAAAGGTTAATGCATATTATTTTCAACCTTTATGAACATTTTTCAGAAAGTTGGATTCTTCACATGGTGTAACAGCTCGATGCTTTAGATCACATAACCTGTAGCTGAATATATTCATTCTTACACACATAAAGTTATTAATAAACTTGGAAATATTTGATTTGATCACAAATTGAACTGAAGTTAGCCAAAGATTTGGGACAAATTGAATAAATTGCTTCAACAATCAGTGGATTTGGTTTGCCCTCAAGTTCTGATAGTGAAATTGTAAGGTTAGGTATCTTCATAAAGCCAATGCTTTGCCTGTGAAAAAGTACATATGTGTGACACTAACAAGCATAAAAAGCCAATAAGTGTTATGCTATTTCTCAGTAGTACCCATATTATTTGGTATACTACCTCTTGTCCTAAATGTACCTACGAGCTAGTTAGGGATTTATTTTGATCTAACAAATGGACCTTCAATCTATTTTATTTTTCAAATTTGCAATTTTTCTTCTAAATTATTCCTATTAATTGCACATATTAAGGGGATCTTTATTAACGAGTAATTTAATGTAAATGATTAAAGATGATATTTTCAGAAAATTAACACATTTTTTACCAACAATTAACTATTTTTTTAAATTCTGTAAATTAGTTATCTAACTCATATGTTAATGATGAAAGAGGGTATCAACTTTGGAATAGAGGGGTTACCTAATTACACCTGGACATAAACTCTTGTAAGTATAGTAACATTGTTGACCTGATATCAATAATATGAACCATAAATGGGAGTACAGGTGATAGGTCTCTCCCATTAGTAAGTCCATTATTCAAGCCTAACCTTCATGTTTATGTTAGATAACAAGTTCAAACACCCAATTATTGCCAATTTCTTGGTCCCACTTAAACATGCAGGCTAAGGCTAGTTAGGCAGATTGTTTATCAAAGCTCAGAAATTTAACCATGCCCATATCTAAAAATAATCCAGTCATCAACAATACCAGTCTGGTTTTAATTTGTTACACCATGTATTGTCTTCTCTTAAACTGGTCATGTACATTACCAAGAAGAAAAAAAAAATGTGCCTATATAGCCATGATCAACTAAAACCATAATCTGTTTGACAGAAACCTACAAGCAAGAGGCCGCTGATCTTTGTGAAACAAAACAAATCTACTGCTTCAATTGCTTCCATAATAATGTAAACAGATATTCCTACCTAGTTGTATATCACCTGACAATTTTTTGTGCTTGGTCCATTAGTGGAAAAAAGAATACAGTAGCTAAGTGAGAAATATGGTCCTGCTTTGGAATCCCAGGTTTTAACTGGACACTGCAATCTGCTAAACACATCACTTCAAGGTCACTTGTTCTGGATAGGATTTGAATTACTCGGAGGAGCCTTCTTTAAACTTGTATCCACGGATCTCCATGAAGCTTCATGGCGTGTTTCTAAACTATATAGAATTGGAGGAGAGAATGAGTAGAAATAAGCTAGCAACTTCCTTGGCGAATGTGAGTTCATAAGCTGGCGGCTACTTTCAGCCTCACAGCTTGCTGGAACTTTAGACCACCTGATGATATGTACGAGAATCAGGATAAAGAAAGCCATTCTTTGAGTGGAATTCATGGTAGATTGGCTTAAACCAAAAAATGGAACATATAGTTAGACACTGGTAGTGCCAAAGATTCAGATTTAGGGAAAGGGAAGGAAGGACCTATACCTGCCATAGATGAATTATTCCATAGGGCACATTTTCTTCGTTGTTTTGTTGGATTGAACATGGAATGGAGATTGTCATGTGATAGTTAGTTTTGAATCTTATACTTTTCTCTATAATCTGTTGATATTCATGTGACAGTCACATGATATAAGATCGGTTTCTTCGTTTTATCAAGTTTGTGATTAAATTAATTTGATTGTACCTATTGGTTTCTGATAAGTGTGGCAGAAACAGCTAAACTTGGCTGGTTTTAGATTGTTATCCAGAACCTTCAAGTTACTTTTCCCAAGCAGCAATCACCTTGTTCATATCCTGTAATTCAAGCAAATGGCAAAATATGGCTCAAAACCACATGGCCGACTGTTTTGGGAAGGTAGAGAAGACAGAAAAATTTCTTAAAATGGTAATACTTTGCTTCACTAAACATGTGGCCACTCTAACGTGGTTTTTGGTATGGTTAAAGTTTATGATAACGATACTACTCCAACCTTTAATATAAGAGATATAACTAATATATGAACATTAAAAAAATTAAGTTAATTATTTGTAACAAATACATGTTAGATTTCTAAAATATTACATTTAATTATGTGCATTAAATCACCACGTAGTATAAAACCCCTTAATATATACAATTAATGGGAATACTTGGGCGAATCATAAACTTAAGAGGTAAAGTGGACTAAGGTTTTATATATAATATATAAGATCAAATATAACTTTTAACCAACTCTTGTATTAATAATAGAAATTAGATGCTTCTTTTCAAAGATAGAGGTTATTCTTGGAAGAGTATCACTGACTTCGAAATAAATTCAAGCCAAAACTGCATGTTGAAGCTGGGAATTGAATATTGTTTCTACTGGGAAAAACAAGGCCTGTGTCGGCCACAATAATAAATGATTTTAGTACTTCGAGGAATCTTCCAAGTTCCAACCCTTGTATTTTTTAGGGGTTACACAAACATTGGACTAGTTGCTTCAGCTTGATGGACTAGGCCTGAAATTTCCTTTTAATAGAAAATGAGAAAGATGTATAATTTACTGTTGTCCATGTAAAACTTATTTTATACAGGTAGGTCAATTCTCTCTCACTTATTTTATACAGGTAGGTCAATTCTCTCTCACTCCCTAAGTCACTCACATTCATTCATTCTATGTTAGAATCATTCTCACAATCTAACGTGTGTGTAACTATGCAGAATAGGCAACGACTTCTCCTTGTAGAAGATTATCCAAAGAATTAAAGAAAGACGGAATTATAAGTTATACAACCATCAATTCACTAAATAACCACATCTCATTTTGTATCATCTTTTATCAGAAAATATTGGAGCACCCTCCTTCCAGACAAGACTACTATAACCAAAATTCCTTGCAAAACAAGAAATCAGTTGCTCCTGAATTACCCCTTCAGCAGGAAGAACAAGACCTGTCTCTCTTCGCAAAGAAGTGACCTCTTTATCTGTAATCCCACAGGGAACTATGTGCTCAAAGTAGGTCAGATCAGGATCAATATTAAACGCCAGTCCATGAGAAGTGATTCCACTTGAAATCCGTACACCAATTGCACCTATCTTCCTTTGCTCAACCCATACCCCTGTCTCACCAGCTTGTCCAGGACAAGCTTTCACACCATACATAGCAGCTAGTTCAATCATAGTTAACTCGAGTTTCTCCACGTATCTTCGAGCACCGAGTCCAATGTCACGAAGAGATATAATAGGATATAGGATGGCTTGGTGTGGACCATGGAATGTAATGTCTCCTCCCCTTTGTGTGTAATGAAGCTCGGCCCCTACCCGTTCGAGTTCAGACTGCGGAATCAATAAATTGTGATCGGTTCGCCGTTTGCCGACGGTATATGTAGGTGGATGTTGCAAGGACAGTAGAGTGTCACATATCTTATGAGATTTACGATCCAAGGTCAGCTTCTCCTGCAGTTTTAATGCATCCATATAGTTGACAATTCCCAGTTTCCAGACCTCAAGACTTCGCAAAACTCTCATCCCCCTGTTGTTGATCATGGCACAATTACTTTGAAGTATTAAGAAGAGTTTATATATCAGAGTCACTAAGCATGTCAAACATTAATTCGACAACGGCAGTGATGCATAATCATCAAGTCTACTCACTCCAAAAGAAAGAAGGAACAGTTGAATGAAGGTCTTTAAAAGATTCAAAGCCATAATAATTAGAGAACTTTTTTGGAACGTTAATTTGGACCTATTATTATAGCCACGAAAACCTTTATATACGAAGTATGCCGACTGTTATATATATGTTTAATCTTATATCTTCCTATATGACTAAGCAGAAGAAGCTTCAAAGTGATAGAAACATAAAGCAAACTATTTTGATATTGATACTGGCTTCGTTTGGGTTTCCGTTAGGAACCCCGTTTTGACTCCCAAAACCCATTCTCACGCAAGCCGAGACAAAATTCCTCTCACATAAAGTACCTAGGAATCTGTGTCCGTTTTCTCAACGGGTTTCCAAACGAAGCCACTACCGTAGGATGAATAATTTGACCATGCTAGTGTAAAATCAAAACTAAAGTCCATTACTTTACATTTGGGAAATTTGATGAAACATTTTCTAGCCATTAATACATTCTTGGCTTGCCTTTTTGAAAATAGTATCCTACTTACACTATGATTTCAGATACAAATTTCACCACCACAGTGTCATCGGATCCATTTTCAATTGAATACTAACCACATCCCGAACGCCAGAAGAGTGGTCAGCACGGATACAGGATCATTCTCAGGTCACATGAACTTAGTTTGCATTCAACAATCACGACCTCACCATATTATGCTCAATTTAGCATGAAAATAATTTAATCTCCAGGCTAGAACTTCCCAGAAAAAGCATCTTGAAATTCTAGCAAGGATTGAAGGGAACCACTTTGACACTCACGAGTAAATCTAATAAAGAGGATGAATGTCATGTGAATCAAGACCAAGCAAGATCTGCAATTATAGTGCACTAGACATGAACTTCCATTATAAGTCTCTCCTTTAAGCAATTCACCGAGCACTTGGTGTGACCAGCCTCTAAGTCCTGCTCAAAGCCATACCATATTCATGCTTCGAATCAAATCCTAATTTACACTGACAAACCCTTTTCACAAGTGTCTTCCCTAAAACCACATAGCATTCCCCAAGATCAAGAACGCAATGAATAGCAGTTTTCTTTAAATATGAGAACTGGTTTAAGGTTCTCCTCTTCGTTTCGTGATAGGAAGAAGGTATGAAAGGAAAAGGAGAACGACCGCTGAATCTCTAGCGGAGGAAATAGCCAAAATCGAAGCAAATGAAGCTGATGCCGGGCGGCAAAACAGTAGGTAGATGCAGAGGATGAAGAACTTCCGGGAACGAGAAGCGTGCAGGGGCGAAGCTAATCAATAGGAAAGAAAGTTACAAGTCTGGAGAGAGCAGCGCTAACCAAAGAAAGATGTGAGAATGTAATTGGATAGGTTATGAATTGAGTGGTATGATTTTCCTCCTTTGATTCGGAAAAAAATATATTTCTTTACTAGGATTCTGGCTACCTGAGCAAGGAGGATTTCAGTCCAGATTTTGTTCCTTTGCTGTATTGAAGGTTTCTTCAGAGCCCAATTTGCAGTAGGTAAAAGAAACAAAACAATCAAAAGAAGTTAGAAATGGTGAAAGCCAAACTTACCAGTGAAAGAGTGGAAGCCTGTGGAGGCGCCACTAGAAGGTAGAGGATAGCTGAAGATCGGCGGCTGAGAGAATTCGAGCGTTGAAAAGCAAAAGCAGAACAAATATGAGAAAAACGAAAAAATCTGAGCTAACATAACAAATTTTATCTTACAAGCGAGGCTTACACTCTCGAAAATTATATAATCTATAAATAGCTCCAGATACAATTTTTTATCGGACTAGCCTCCACACGATAGTTGCAATTCGGAAGAAACAATTACAAAACATGCATTTTTACTCTAAGCACCAACAATTGTTGGTACGGGCGAATAGTGATAGAAGCAATGTGATTTATTTATCATTTACAACTTGTAAATAGAGGGGAATGAGGTGGGATTGCATGAAAATAGACAAAAAAGAGTAGCTACGTAATCAACTAATGAGTTAATAAAGTAAATCTCTTGACCCTGATCCGGAAATCACTGCCCACCCTCCATTAATTTTCTATTTCTCTGTTTATCCTCTCCTCCTCTGGTTTTTGTGTCTATATCAATCTGTTGGAGTCGTTCCCATTATTCCACCATTGACAAAAGAAAAAAGGGGAAGGAAAGAAAGAGAGAGAGGAGAAATAAATCGACACAAAATCTCTGTCTCTTTCTGTATTGAACAAGGATCGAGGCTTCTGAGTCAGGATAAGAAGCCATGGCCAGTTTCGTGGGAACCACACAGAAGTGCACGGTCTGTGAGAAAACCGCCTACCCCGTCGATCGGTTAGCCGCCGACGGCCGTGTTTACCATAAGGCTTGCTTCCGATGCCACCATTGCCGGAATACCCTCAAGGTATAGAAACCAAATTTAGGGCTTTTTTATCCAGGTTTGAAACTTAGGTTTCACAGATTTCGAGATAAAACCTAGTTTTCAAAACCTAGATTTGAAACCTAGGTTTTCTCTTTCATACTCTCTTTTTACTACTTTTTTTCTCTTTTCTCTTTCTTACTTTT
>JANTPZ010002704.1:0-16040 GCA_025593235.1 Vachellia pachyceras
AAAGTATTGAGCCTAAACTGACTTGAATATATAACCCCCTGCTTTAATGCCATCGTGCTCTGTTTTTCCAAGGGATATCTGTTGGTTTAATTTTTGGATTTTCTCAAAATATATTTCCTGATTATCTTAAATAATCTATCCAAAGATCTTGTCTTTGATAGAGTATAATTGAGGCATGCGATCTATGTAGTCAACCCTGTCAGTTGCTCTTGCATGTGTATTGGAAAGTTGAGGGTTTTTTAAGAAGACAATTCACTTGGAAAAGAGTTTACGCTTTAAAAATGTCTGTTTGGATTATGCACTTTCTCATTTATATGCAGAATTCTGTTATCTTTGTTAAGATATTTAGTAGTTATTTTGAAGGAATTAAATGTGTTATTTTTCTAGGAATTTCTATTCATAGAAGTACAACAAAACCCTACACCACTAGGTGGGGTTTGTTACATGAATCACATAATGCCATCATAATGCCATTGTGCTTTATTGTAGACCAGATTGTTGGATAGATTATAACCACAAAATCTCTTTTTACAACCTCATTGAATGTGCGCTTGGTCTTCCTCTACATTTTTTCATAGGACTCTATACTGCTTGATTAACTCTCCTCATCGTTGCCTCCAGTGGCCTTATCTTAACACGTCTAAACCACTTCAAACAATTTTCTGCTATTTTTCCTCAATAGATGCCACTCCATCTCATCTATATTGTAAAGATATTATAATTAATGTAATTTGTATAGAATCTTAGAGGATCAGATATGATTCTTAGGAGATACTATTAGGCATTAAGTGTCATTTAATTCTGGGGCTCCTACCTTGTGTATATATATCTTCTTCTGATCATAAATAATATAAGCAATCCATTCTATAACTTTATACATGTATTTGAGCATTACCAATTCTATCCATTCATAGAAATGACATTTTTAAATAACTAATGGAGTGTGAACAATTGTCTAACTAAATGATATTTAAAACTTACATGAAATGTTTTCTTATATTTGTGTTTTAAAACTTATAACGAAGAGTGGACAACATAGATTGGTGAACTTTTAAAATGTGGTTGAAATTTGTTCAGGTTGCTGAATTGTATATTGATATCTCATCTCAGATGATCTGTCTAATTGCAGTTTCTTGTCTGCAGTTATGTGAATTGTCATTTCACAAGACTCGCCATTTAAGGAATCCATACAATGAGAACTTACCAGTAAAGGTATTATCTTTGCTAGTTTATGACATAATATTATCTTTTCAAGAATTGTTGCTCCAATTTTGCTTTATTTCTCATGTTACCTGCCCTTGGCTCTAAAATTTACTTAACAGTAATCTTTCTAAATTTTATGTTATTTCCTTTTTGGGTTTAGTATTTGAAAAGTCCAACTGAGGTTGAACTCCTGGATGAGTTTTTGTCTGGAGTTCAAGTTTACTGTTGTTAGGGACCTTAGCGTTCGTTTACTTGTATTCTGTCAAGTCCCTAGTCACTTTTGACTATTAAGAGAATATCAATGAATTTTCTGGCATCTCAACACTCCAGTCTTGATATATATAACTGGAGTACCGGGCAGAGATATCCTTTCAACATGTTCATTTAGTTGCCTCAACGATATGGTTATGCATTGCGAAGCCTCTTGGATTGACGACTTGATGTTGGGTTCAGGAATCAAGTTTTTCTGCTTAGGTGCTTATTTGAGAACGTTTCGTCGGAAGTTAAAATTCAATGCCAACATTTCTTTTATAAGTGAAACTAATGGTATTAGAGTTAGATGATTGAAACGACACTATTAAATTAGGGGATCAAAATAAAATTTTGTGAAATTAAAAATCTGAATGTACACTTTTACCTCTTTATAACCATCATAGATATTAGTTTGTATTTAATGATGAATTATATTTTTTTTCAATATTTTTATCTGCAAAGTTATCTTTTTTGATTTGCAGCTTGATTAATATGATGCTTCATGTAGTTAGGTTACAATCAGATTGGAGCATTAGCTCTATTGTTTATTAATGTAATTGCAGATAAGTAGAGATTGTCAAGAACTGGAGCCTTCTGTTGGTGAGCAGTTGGCTTCCTTGCTTTATCTTGAGCCAGATAGTGAACTCATGGTATGCATTCTTTTTAGTCTTCATCTTGGTCTTTCCCCGCACTTCAACTGTGTTCTCATTGTAATGGTTTGATAAATTGAGTGATACCAGATTGATGGATTTCCTTCGAATCTCATTAGCCAGCCAGATAACCAATCATCAAACCCACCCACAAAAGCACTAGATTGAGTAGATTTGAGGAAATACTATAGGGGCAAATCAGTCAAATGATAAAACGATGAAAAAAGAAACAACAAAGAAAGGTTTCCCCTACCACTCAAGGCAAGAGTCTCTCCAAAGTCTAGACTAAACTTTTCTTGTCTCGCCCCGTCAACCTGCCTCTCCATTTAACCCCTATAACCATATCTCTTTCTTTCCTTCTAAGTTCTAACACCTTTCCGTTGTATGCTATGGAACACCCCACCATGGAATCTCTTGCTGCTCCACCCGTTTTCTAATGAATAATGCCTCTTGTTCTTTCTTTAATACGTCATAATTGGCCATGGTCCAATTGTAGATTCATGAGGAAGTCGCTGCAATAATTGACATTATGTACAAAGAGTATAAACTAACTAGTAACACTAAGTAAAACGCGATAATTCAACTTTCAAACAAGTATCCCATATTGCACTCCAATTTTCTAAGAAAGGGATTAATCCTTGCTCTCCATTTTTGTGTTCAGGCTGTCTCACTTGCTGCAGAGTCTAAGAGAGAGGAAGAGAAAGCAAAGGGAGTCAATCCAGATAATGGAGGAGAAAATCCAGATATTGTTCCATTTGAGGACAATGAAGAGGAGGAAGAGGAGGAAAGCGATGAAGAGGAGGAGAGCTTTGGCCCAGGTGTTGGGCCGGCTGCTCAAGGCAGAGGTAGGGGCAGAGGTATGATGTGGCCTCCTCACATGCCTATGGGACGTGGAGCTCGGCCTATTCCAGGAATGCAGGGTTTTCCTCCAGTAATGATGGGAGATGGATTATCTTATGGACCGGTTACACCTGATGGATTTGGTATGCCAGATCTATTTGGCATGGGCCCTCGTGGTTTCGGTCCCTATGGTCCTAGATTCTCCAATGATTTTGCAGGGCCCCCAGCGGCAATGATGTTTCGTGGGCGACCCTCACAACCTGGGATGTTTCCAGGTGGTGGGTTTGGGATGATGATGAATCCTGCACGTGCTCCCTTTATGGGTGGAATGGGGGCTGCAGGTGGAAATCCACCACGGGTCAGTAGACCAGGCGGTATGCCTCCAATGTTCATGCCACCACCGCAACATCAGAACGCTAACCGTGCTGTTAGGAGAGATCAAAGACCTAACGATCGTAATGATAGGTTTAGTTCAGGGCTAGAGCAGGGCAAGGCTTTAGACATGATGGGTCAATCGGGTGCACTTGATGATGACATGCAATACACAGCCCAGGAGGATCAGTATGCTGTTGGAAACAACCCTAGAAATGAAGAGAGTGAAAGTGAGGATGAGGCACCGCGAAGATCTAGACATGGCGAGGGGAAAAAACGAAAGGGCGAAGTGTAGAAGATGTTGACTCAGCCTAATAACTTGCTTTATGCTGATCCACCAACCTGGGGACAAACTTTTCTTGCTTTAGGCTTTCCTCCTTTTTTCTTCTGAATTTTTTTTTAACGAAATAAGACTACCAGATATTGAGTTCACATTTGCATGAAGAAAATAGTGGGCTGCGGCAGAAAATATACTGAGACTCTGTTTACTAGTCATTAATTGTTTGTTTCTTAATGTGAATATCTTTCATATAGGACGTTAACCATTCATGTAACAATAGTAATTGGAGTATCTGAATGATGAGTCCATTACACCTTGTAAAGGTCCTTTATGTTATTATATCTTGATGCTCTATTTAAAGGGAAAAAAAAGTCAAATTACATTTTACACCCATGTAGTCTGCGGTTGTGCATAATGTGCTCTAGTGGTGGGTGGATTGACCATTACATAATATAATTTGCTGCATGAATGTATCAACTGGCTAGCTAGATTAATTTATCTTGACGTTAATTTTTGATCTTTCCCTGACCTCAAGTAGGATGTTAATTTGATGTTTTATTTGAAGTAGTTTTTAATTAAATTAATCACTTAATTTGCAATTTGAAAAGATTAGGGTGAAGATGTACATCTACCCATGACCTATTTACAAGTGTGCACTTGGCAAAGGTGCAAAAGTGTACATGACTGTTTCAAAATGGTATAAAAATGTTATGATCGTTAATTATTGTTGTATTAACTGTTTATGATAGTAAAGAGAGTTGACTAAAAATGTTGACGTAGATGTAAACGTGCCGTTAGTAATGTCCTACATGGTGGTTGAGGAAGAGATCAAAAATGTTCTTTTGCATTCCTTTAATGCATTTAAGTACTGGAATTTTAGCAAGAACTATGATGGTGGTTCAATTTTCATTTGAGTTTCCTTTGGTACCAAACCTAAACAACGTATTAAATCTACAGTTCTTGATTAGTGGAAAACCACAATTTTAAAACGCTACTGATTAGTGTGTGATTTATGATTAGAGTTAGGTTGATGCAATTTTTTGGGTTAAGATATAAAAAATACCAATGAGCTTTTATGAATAATACGTCTAACGCCATATACTTTTTAAGACCGTAAAAATATCTTATATATTAAAATGAGCAAAATTGTCATTACCGTTAAATATAAGTTAACACTGTTATATGTGCATGTGCAAAAATAGTGTGGGTGTTGCTACGAAAAGTAATATTGTTAGAGTATATTTAACTGGTTTGACATTTTTGTTCCATTTTTGAATGTTAATGGATTAATTTTGTACCTGCAAAATGCATATAGTGTTGGGAGCACTTTTAATAAAAAGCTCACGGGTATTTTTCCACATTAGCATTTTTTTTGTTAAGAACATGTATTATTCTACTATAGGTAATCTTATTTGAAGTACCGTCGAAAACTAAATGTAAATATATCTCTTAGTGGGATTCAAAATTTTTGATTTGTCACGTTATGAGTAGGGCCGTGAAAGCAAGCCAATACACGGGTTGCTGCTTGACCCGCCTCAACCCGCAGGTTAGGTGGGGCGAGCTACTATTCTAGCAACATGAGTCCGCCAACCCACCAATTTTTTTTAAAAAATTAAAATACAATTAAAAAATTTTCACCATACAATATCATTTTATTTTGACCCAAAAATAACATTATCTTACTAGATCTCTTTATAATTTAATAATATACAATCATTAATATTCTGTTATAATTTTCCACCGTAAAATATTATTTTATTTTGGCAAAAAAAAAAGCGGGTTAGACATGTTTTCCCATCTCTAGTTATGAGCGATTCGCTCCTTCCGTTGGACCCAGTTCCAATTAATTAGGTTAATGCAATTTATTGCTTTGGATGAAAGGTCAACCGAAACACTTAATACAAATCAAGTTGATCATATAAATACAGATAAACTGGACAACATAATACATGGATATGGACTCATGACCCCCCCCCCCAAAAATGATTCCAGTACATTTAGCAAATGAGTGACACCCCCCCAAGTAGATTTTTTATTAATGTATAAAATAAGGTAACTTTTTATTTAATATATTTTTATATTGAAAATGTTAGTCTCACATGATATTGTATCCATTTGGAAACGTGGTAGAGAAGTATTTTTACACAAACCGATGTAAATATGTGGAGGAGATTATCTCGTTTTGCTGAAAAGCACTGTTGAACGTGCTTTTGGGAGTAAATAAGCTTTTCTAAACAAGCACATTATATAGATATTAAGGAATGAACTGTAACATTAGTCACATTCAAGACTATATTTACATGTGGTTTACTTTAATGTACAGTACTGTTTATGTTATTTATGTTTTTTCTGTATCCCTCTTTACTTGCCCTCACAGGAAAAAAAAAACCAGGAGAAGGCAAAATCTATGTACCATATAAGAATTGATTTTCCTCCATTTTTTTTATTTTTTTCATCCATTTACTAACACTAACATAAATAATAATTATACCTTAAAAATTGAAACATGAAACACTATATTATTTAGGATTAATATGTAAATGTGCTTTAAAAGTTTTTAGTTCAATTTTGCATTAGAAGTGTTAAAATATACCAATATTGCTCCTCACTGTTGACTTTTTTAACGGTAAACATTAAGTTTTTTTTAAATATTATGAGATAATACTGTTACATTTTGAAACACTCAGGATGATATTAAACCATAAAAGAACTTTTGAGCATAAAATTATCTTTAAGAGAAAACTTTTTGAATAAATTTACGCTTTGATTCTATCCTTTTAAGTTGACAAAGAAATCAATTGACACAACTTTGAACGATGAATATTTAAGGAAATTCTAACTCAATTGCATATATGACTCATTCCAAAAACTTCCTACCTTAAATTTCCCTCTCCCCCCAACCTCGAGAGAATAATGATTCATATAAAAGTTTGATTCTTTTTCCTTTTTATTATTCCCTCCGGACATCTTCATAAACTACAGTCATCTAAATCAAGTAAAATGAACTGACTGAAAGATTAATTAAAATCAATGAATGTGTAATATAAATATATATAACGTTTTCAAACATACTCTTATTTATAAAGATGATGGGTAGAAGAAACAGAGAGAATAAGAGAAAAAAATGAAAGAGACATGCAATTAATTGAGGTTAAAATTGAAAAGTGCATTAAATTTTTAGATAAAACAAAATTGTTGCTTATATTTAAGAATATGGCGAGTATTAACCTTTTTATTATAAACATGATATTAACCTTTTGCATTTGTGCATTAAATTTAAGAGGGCGGACATTAATAGTATACAAGGCTCACATCTATGACTTTTCATTTATAGAGAAGCTTTTATACTATTAAATTATAAGCCGATTTAAAGTTGTGGTCGATATATATAGGTATTACACACTAATATAATTGATAATGATATTGGTATATATTAAAAAGATGTTAGATATCAAGGTGATAAAAGAAATTATTATTGCCCCTCATAATATTGACCAAAAAATTGTTTTATATTAATTTGACTAATTTCAGAAAAAGACAAACCTGATCAGTTCCACTTGAGGCCAATCAAATTAAAAAAAAAAACCCAAAGCTACCTAATTCCAACAAAGAGGACGGTAGATATTTATTCGATTTTATTTATAAATTACCTTCAGTATTTTTAACAAGAATTAGAAAAAAATTTATATTTTATTGATTTTATTTTAAAATTTAATGATTGTATTACTCTTATTTAACATACATAATACTTTAAGATTAAAAAGTCTACACAATAAAAAATGAAGATAAAATCGTACATTCATTTTTTATAAAAAAAATTTAATAATCTGATTTATAAATTTAAAAGCCTTCTATAATAAGAGTAATTGCATCAACAAACAATATGTGTACATCTCTCTCACTATGTATATTGACTCAATCTTTTTTTTTTTTTTGCCAACTATATTGACTCAATCATATAAAGTTTATAATTGATTATTATTAATTAATGAACTCAAAACCAATCCCATGATGCACTATTAATATTAAAATTAATATATGCTTGCATGCATTCAACGCTAAAAAGTTATGCTGGTAGTTCAACCACGCACTTACATATTACATTATTACCATTAAAAAATCTAATTAAGTAAATGGCCCCATAGGATTCGCATGCTACCTCCTCCATGATTTATTATTAAATGGAGCAGATCACTGTGTTTGTGAATATACATACATATATATATATATATATATAAATTTTTATATAAAAGAAATTTATTGAATTGACGTTATTGTGCATGATGATGAGAAAAAGTCCAACTAGGTTGATCCATTATTGACTTTGTGCAACCTAACCTTGTATCAATTTGGTGGTTCAAAGTCAAACACAACATACCCTCTGTATTCTAATTAATTAGGGTTAATAATAATAATAATAATAATAATAATAATAATAATAGGAGCTCTTGTATACTCCCATTGGTCTTACGTATAGAGCAACTTATAGGAGGTTTTCTTGATTGTTTTATAAAGGATTTGATATAAATAATAAACATTTTTAGTTTATGTATGTCAATATTTAATAATAATATTGAGAGACTAGAAATTAATGTATTTTTTAAATTTATTGAAGTTAATAAAAAATATTAGAAATAATTAAAATTATATAATAAATTAATATTTTAACTGTTTTTCTTGATATGTGTGAATTAATTAAAAATGATTATATATTCGAGAAAGTATTGCATTAATAAGGAGTAGGCTTGAGAATTTAGCATTCTTAAATGCTCTACATGTGCTCTCTTTTATACCAGACAATCAACTGAATCGCATTGATTAAAAAGTATGGTTAAAATTAATTAGAGATAATAAAAATGTGGAAAATGTAATTTTTGTCCAAAAATACCCATATTTGTTGGAGAGAGGAAGTAAGAGATCATAATTAAATTACTATAGAAAAGAGCTACGTGGAAAAGAGATAGCCTTGATAATAAATGCAATAATATTAATATAAATAACTAAACAGTGTAAAATAAAAAAATAAAAAAATTGAGCAACCTCTGTGTCTCTTATAAATAGGAACAAATTAAACCTAAAAATATCTCTTGTAAAATGTAATGGAGGGAGTATTATTACTTGGAAAATGTTTTATACTCATATTAAAAATAGTTCTTTCATCATTAATTTTTTTCCATCCACAAATTTAGAATCATTAATCTTAGTTGGTGGAAGGTAATCCAGTCTTTTTCATATGGTCTAATGCCCTCTGGTCAAACATATTAATGAAAATTTAATATCCATAGAAAAGTAAAAGCATTCAAAAGTCAGTTTGATGATCAGGCCATCATATAAAAAAATTTCATTTCAGTTAATGAATATATTAGATTTGAGAACTTGATACTTTCATAAAAGTGACATAGATAGTGTGTATTTAGAAATCTGTTGGGAGAAATGAATTTACGGATTCTCAAAAAGAATTTATGGAATTTAAGAAGAATTTACAGATTTTAATATGCTTTTTGCGAATTTCAAGATGTTTATCATTAAGTTCAAGTGATTTTCATGAGTATCTTTATTAAGTAAATCAACCTCAAGTGATTTTCATGAGTATCTTTATTAATTTTTACTCTCTATTACTACATTTATTAAATATGGGCATAAATGTATTTAAAAAATTTAAACATGGGCATACAGTATATGAAAAAAAATATTTAATACTAATTGAAGCTAGCAAGTATATATCTTATAAAAAGGATTAGAAGTACCTTCTAGTTGGTGCCTTCCAATAAGAACCAGATTGAGTAGTAATCAACACTACAATCCATTCTTCAAATAAGAATTAGATAATTAATTTGCATAAAGTGAGAAAATTAGTTAGTTTTTTGCCAACAAGAAAATTAGTTAATTTAATTATTTGTAATAAATATGTGTTGATTTTTCAATAGTATTGTGATGGAAACCTGTCACACCAAGCGCTGCTAGGGACCTAACACCCTGAGGACCCCAGAGTGGGTGAAGGGGGAAGGGAGACGCAATAGATAGAGTGTGCTCAAAGTCCTACATCGGTTAAACTCGTCTAAAGTGAAAGCCTTATATGTAGTCAGGGTGTGACCTTTGACATCCGAGGCGCCTTTTGAGATACTATGAGATCCCAAGGGGCAAAACCCTGTGCTCACAGATGGCTAAACAGGGACAATATCTCATGGTGTTATAAAACCCCTTCATATATGCAATTAAAATTAGGGAGGATTACACAGAGGTCCCATATAAGCAATTAACCACAAAATGGTCCCAAATATTCTAATAATTATTCTCAGGTCCCATGGTATCTTTTAGTCATAGATTTCAATTGTGAAATGTCCCAAATGCCCCCATTTCCTCAATCACAATGTCCAATCCTGCAACTGTGTCGCTACCAATCAGTGGCTTGTTCAGTTCCAGTAAACTGACACTGCCTGGGAGGTTGCCACCGCCATTCTCACCTCCGATCACCTTCGCCGCTGCCGCTCCTTTCCCTCCGATTTCAAGGTTGAGTTCTTCATCGCTCATATTCTCAAACGCATTCATGGACAATGGTAGGTTCTTGGAGTCAATGATGGATTATCATTTCTATGTAGTTGATAGATGCTCATGTAAAATTCCAGTTAGTTTTCTCTGTTCAGCCACATTGGAGATACACGTTAAGATTATGCTACTTGCATGCATTTCAATCCTTTGAAGTTTTATCTAGGAATTTTTGTTTTATATTCAATTTGATTTATTATTTGGGTAACAATACATATGGAATGGGCAACAGTACGTATAGTGGGCTATTAAATGAAGTAAGGAGAGTGTTTGATGGTCTAATGGAATTTGATGTTGTAGCTTGGAACTCAATGATCATGGGTCTTGCTAACAGCAAGGAAATTGAAGAAGCCCATGATATGTTCGATAAAATACTCAGAAGAACTTCTATTACACTCTATGATTAGTGGGTATGTGAGGAATAGGAAGCTAATGGAGGCATTAGAGCTTTTTCATAGGAGTGGTGGCTCAAATGGGATCACTTCAACAAGGGAAATGTATTCATGATTATATAAGAAAGAATGATTAGTTTAAGCTTAATGTAATTGTTGTGGCAGCAGTAATTGACATGTACTGCAAGTATGATCTATTGAAAATGCCCTCCAAGTGTTCAAGGGGTGCCCTGTGTCACGGTCCACTCTAGAGAACCCTAAAATTCTCTAGAGATCTCTTGTATATACTAGGATATTCTAGAGTTCTCTACACATTTTTCACACGTGTAAATATCTAGCATAAATATCTAGATATTTTAGGAGAGGATTCTGGAAGGTCGATAATGGCCGTCGGATCGAATCGATCTCCACCGTCCATTGAGGAGGTGGAGTAGTATAAATACCCCCAAGGGGTTCATTTGTAACCATCAAGTAATCTTGCAATACAAAGCATTCTCCTAACTTCCATCTCTCTCAAGTCCTCTCTAAGTCTTTCCTTAGTTCTCATGAGCTAAGTCTAGACTTGTAGGCTTACTAGCAAGTTCAGAGCGAGGGTTTGAGCGAATTTTGCTAAGCCACATGGTGCTTCATCAAGTAAATCACTAAGCCCGTGACAGTTGTTATCAGAGCTAGGTTCTGCATAAGTTCCAGGTTCAAGGTTTGAGAGAAAAAGATGGCTTCAACTACGACCGACGTACCTCCCCAACAAGGTGCTGGGAAGAAGGCCAAGGATAAGGCCACCAAGGAGGTGGTTGCTGCTTTGGAAGAGAGGATGGCTTTGTTGGAAGCCACCACATCCGAGAGGGTTGAGGATATTGTCCAACACATCGAGGGGTTCGTGTCCAAGGAGGACGAAGAGGAACTAAGGGCCGAGATGCAGGACGCTCTTCAAGCAGTTGCAAGAGGGTGGTTCGAGGAAGTGGAGACCCTCAAGGCTGAGAACGCTGCGCTACGGTCACAAGTGGAGGAGCTTGTAGCGCAAGTGAAGACTTGCATGGCCGCAGTGGCCAACGTAGGGGCAGGCCAAAGGCCTTCCTCTTCGAAGTCGAATGTCCCCAAGCCTCCTTCCTTTGGTAGTGCAAGAAACGCGAGGGAGATTGATAACTTCCTTTGGGGACTAGAAGCATACTTCAGAGCAATGGGCATAATTGAGGAAGCATCCAAGGTAAGCCACGCTTCCCTCTTCCTCAAAGATATTGCTCTTGTATGGTGGCGTCGCAGGTGTGACAATGTCAAAAGGGGGTCTGAACAGGTCCAAACTTGGGATGAGTTCAAGAGAGGCCTCAAGAAACAGTTCTATCCCGAGGATGCTGAGCATGAGGCTAGGGCCAAACTCCGCCGCCTCCAACACAAGGAAGGGCACATCCGAGAATATGTCAAGGAGTTCCAAGAACTACTCTTGGAAATCTCTGACATGAGTGAGAAGGATGCCCTCTTCACCTTCATAGATGGATTGTGTGGTTGGGCCAAGATTGAGCTCAAGAGGCGGGGCATTCAAGATCTGGCTTCCGCCATTGCCGTTGCGGAATCCTTGGTTGAGTTCAAGAAGGAGCCACCCAAGGGACCGATCAAGAAGAGTACCCACAATGGCAAAGGTGGGGGAGAACGCGATCATAGCCCCAAGAAAGACAAAACAGTTCGCTTCCACGACAAGGGTCCAGCAAAGAAGGAGGATGCTCCTCGTAAGATCTCATGCTTCCTTTGCAACGGTCCGCATAAGGTCTACGAGTGCCCAAAGAAGGGAAAGCTCGCTTCCCTCATTATGGACAATGAGAAGAAGGAGGAGTCCCAACTGGCCTCAATGACTTGTATCGGGGCCTTAGAGAAGAAGAGTGATGAGCCTCATCGAGGATGCATGTATACATGGCTACGGAGGTCGCTGAGGAGATAGGCCTTCCTTACACCAAAGAGGAGGGTTATGTCAAAGGGCTCAATGCAGGTAGCCTCCCCATCTATGGAGTTGCTCGGGATACTCCCATTCAGATCCAGCAGCGGAAGGGGAAAGCTGATATCATCATTGCCCCGTTGGATGATAAGAAGTTCTATCTTGGGATAAACTTCATTGACAAAGCCAAGATTGTTCTGGAGTCCTACTCTGACTTCATGTACGTCCGGGAGGGTAAGCGTAGGTACTATGTTCTTGTCAAACGACAGTTTGATGAGAATAACATAATCTCTGCCCTCCAGTTCTCTAAGGGTCTCAAGAGGCAAGAGACCACTTACTTGGCCAACCTGAAGACTGAAGAAGTGGTCAAGGATGCTCCCGTACCAAAGGCAGTTCAAGAAGCCCTTGAAGAGTTCAAGGACATCATGCCAGCTGAGCTGCCCAAAAAGCTCCCTCCAAAAAGAGAGGTCGACCATGCTATAGAACTGGAGCCAGGAGCTAAACCACCTACATTTGCTCCTTACCGTATGGCACCCCTAGAGTTGGAAGAGCTCCGAAGACAGTTGAAGGAGCTTCTTGATGCAGGGTACATTCGTCCCTCTAAGTCTCCGTATGGTGCGCCAGTTCTGTTTCAGAAGAGACATGATGGCTCTCTTCGTCTATGCATAGACTATCGGGCGCTTAACAAAATAACCATCAAGAACAAGTATCCAATCCCTCGGATCGATGATCTCTTTGATCAACTTGGAGATGCAAGGTACTTCACTAAGCTCGATTTGAGGAGCGGATACTACCAAGTCCGCATAGCCGAAGAGGATGAGCCAAAGACGGCATGCGTTACGCGCTATGGATCATATGAATTCCTTGTCATGCCCTTTGTTCTCACAAATGCACCGGCAACCTTCTGCACCCTGATGAACAAGGTACTTGCTCTTTTCTTTGATCGCTTTATCGTGGTCTATCTTGATGACATCGTCATATACAGCAAATCATGAAAGGAGCATGTAGAACACTTGAGGCAAGTGTTTACTACACTGAGGGACCATAAGCTCTACGTCAAGAAGGAAAAGTGTTCCTTCGCCCAAGAAGATGTGCCTTTCTTGGGACACATAATTGGCAGGGGCAAGCTTCGCATGGATCCGGCCAAAGTGCAAGCCATACTTGAGTGGGAACCACCCACAAGAGTCATTGAGTTAAGATCTTTTCTTGGCTTGGTGAATTACTATCGTCGGTTCATCCAAGGTTATTCTTGTGTGGCCGCTCCACTCACTGATTTGTTGAAGAAGAAGCAGGTATGGAACTGGAGCCCCAAGTGCCAACAGGCCTTTGAAGCTCTAAAGAAAGCTGTGACCGAAGAACCTGTATTGGCACTTCCTGACCTCAACAAATCTTTTGAGCTCCACACTGATGCTTTCGACTTTGCTATTGGAGGAGTCGTAATGCAAGAGGGCCACCCTATTGCATTTGAAAGCCGGAAGCTTAATGACACTGAGAAGCGGTACATGGTGCAAGAAAAGAAGATGACCGCGGTAGTTCATTGCCTTCGAACTTAGAGGCACTACTTACTTGGGAGCAAGTTTGTGATCAAGACCGACAATGTAGCCACCAGCTACTTTCAAACTCAAAAGAAGCTTACTCCCAAGCAAGCACGATGGCAAGATTTTCTGACCGAATTCAAGTATGTCATGGAGTATAAACCGGGAAAAGCCAATATAGTAGCCGATGCCTTGAGCCGCAAGAGTACCCTTGCCAGTATCTGTCATCCTCAAAGTAATTTAAGGGAGCGCATCAAGGAAGGGCTGAAGTATGATAAGATAGCCCAATCCATCCTTAGCCTCGTGGACGAAGACAAGACCCGAAGATTTTGGGTCGAGGATGGTCTACTTCTCACTAAAGGCCAGCGTATTTATGTGCCTTCACATGACAACCTTCGAAGAGAGGTGCTGAAGGAATGTCATGATAGTAAATAAGCCTGTCATCCTGGCCTACACCGCACGCTGGCACTAGTAGGAGATTCCTACTACTGGCCTCAATTGAAAGATGACGTTGGGGCCTATGTGAAGACTTGTTTTGTATGCCAATAAGACAAGGTGGAGCAGGCTTCTCCAGCTAGATTACTACAGCCTCTCCCCATTCCAGAGCGTCCTTGGGAGAGCATCTTTATGGACTTCATCGTGGGTCTCCCCACGAGTGAAGGATTCAACTGGATTATTGTGGTGGTGGATCGGTACTCCAAGTATGCCACCTTTATTCCTGCTCCTAAGGAATGTTCTGCCGAGCAGACAGCCCAGTTGTTCTTCAAGCATGTAGTCAAGTATTGGGGGCTGTCACGCTCGATAATTAGTGACTGAGATACTCGTTTCACCGGGAGATTCTGGACGGAGTTGTTTAAGCTCATGGGTTCTGAGCTCAACTTCTCCACTAGTTTTCATCCTCAAAGTGATGGACAGACTGAGAGGGTCAATGCTCTCTTGGAGCTCTACTTGAGGCACTATGTGAGTGCCAATCACCAAGATTGGGCCAAATTGCTTGATGTAGCCAAATTCTCATACAACCTTCAAAGAAGCGAGTCCACTGGGTGAAGTCCATTCGAAGCCATCATAGGTCAGCAACCCTTAACCCCCAGTACAATTGCCACAGGCTATAAAGGCCCAGTCCTCCCGCGTACAAATTCACAAAGGACTGGAATGATCAAGCTGACATTGCTCGAGCCTACTTGGAGAAAGCCTCCAAGAAGATGAAGAAGTAAGCCAACAAGAAGAGACGACCAAGGGAGTTTCAGGTCGGGGACCTCGTCCTTACCAAAATGTACTCCCATGCGAGGTTGGAAGGAAGGCACAGAGGTCTCCTCCGGAGATATGAAGGACCTTTCCCCATTCTCAAGAAGGTTGGGACCCAAGCCTATAAGGTTGAGCTGCCTGCCGGAATCAAGTATGACCCCGTCTTCCATGTGAGTTTACTTAAGCCTTATCATGGTGATCCCTCAGATCCGGACAGAGGCATCTCACGACGTGCACCGATGAGCATCAAGGTTCAACACGAAAAACAAGTCGAGGAGATCCTTGCTGATCGGAAGGTACGCCGCACAAACCAACTTGCAGTTCATGAGCTTCTTGTCAAGTGGAAGAGACTTCCTAAGAGTGAAGCCAGCTGGGAGCCCATTTCACACTTGTGGCAATTCCGGGACCAAATCGAGGTGTACGAGGCCAAGAAGGCGACGAGGACGTCGCCAGGATATGTGGGGGAGGATGTCAGGGGTTCATTTGTAACCATCAAGCAATCTTGCAATACAAAGCATTCTCCCAACTTCCATCTCTCTCAAGTCCTCTCTAAGTCTTTCCTTAGTTCTCACGAGCTAAGTCTAGACTTGTAGGCTTATTAGCAAGTTCAGAGCGAGGGTTTGAGCGAATCTTGCTAGGCCGCACGGTGCTTCATCAAGTAAATCACTAAGCCCGTGACACCTGGGAAAGGATTATCATATTGGAACACAATTATTATAGGCTAGCCATGAATGGTCTTGAAAGAGAAGCAATTGAGTCTTTCTTTGAGCTTGAATCTTCTTCTTCAAGTCTAAAACCAGA